>ML356909.1:0-19923 GCA_005239505.1 Nicotiana paniculata
GATCGACTTTGGGCTTAATACCCCAGATTATATTTGCAGCGCCCGTTTAGTCTTTTTTAAGACATAGTTGAGCGTGATCAAGTCTGCCGCTTCCAATGGCCACAGGTTCATTTTGGTTTCCATTGACCACTTCACTAAATGGGTCGAAGCAGCCTCCTACAAAGCAGTTACTAAGAAAGTTATGGCCAACTTTGTCCGTGACCGCATTAGTTGTCGGTTCGGAGTTCCAGAGTCAATCATCACCGACAATGGTTCTAATCTCAATAGTGACTTGATGAAAGCTATGTGTGAAACTTTCAAGATCAAACACAAGAATTCCACGACATACAGACCTCAGATGAATGGAGCTGTAGAGGCTGCTAACAAAAACATCAAGAAGATACTAAGAAAGATGATAGAAAGGCATAGGCAATGGCATGAAAAGTTATCATTCGCTTTACTGGGATACCGCACCACTGTCCGCACGTCAACAAGGGCAACTCCCTATATGCTAGTTTATGGTATAGAGGTTGTTATTCCTGCTGAAGTGGAGATTCCATCTCTAAGAATTATACAGGAAGCTGAGCTCAGTGATGCTGAGTGGGTAAGAAGCCGTTATAAGCAATTGGCCCTCATAGACGGGAAGAGAATGAATGCAGTATGTCATGGTCAACTATATCAGAACAGAATGGCCAGGGCCTTCAACAAGAAAGTCAAGCCGAGACGATTCACACCAGGGTAGCTGGTGTTAAAGAAATCTTTCTGCATCAAGATGAAGCCAAGGGAAAGTTCTCTCCCAACTGGCAAGGTCCGTACATGGTTCACAGGGTGCTGATAGGAGGAGCACTCATACTTGCAGAAATGGACGGAGAAGTTTGGACGAAACCGATCAATTTAGATGCAGTCAAACGCTACTATGTGTAATCTTTATGCTTTCTCAGTGATGTAATTTGAACTACGCCTAAACTGATAACCGTTTAAGAGGGGATACGTAGGCAGCCCTGTGGGTTCGGTCACAATTCAATAAAAATCTATTTTTCCCCGCAATTGGAAACTGTGGTAGAATTTTGAGGAGGACCCTCAAAATTCTGAAGCAAGTTCAGCCAGTCATAGCGCGAGTAGCAGTCAAAGGCATCCACCCAGCAATCTGGGGCAGAATTTTGAGGGGGACCCTCAAAATTCTGCAGCAGGAGAGGTTGCAATGACTCGAACCATGTCACGTCGTCGGTTCATCTAAAACTATTTTAGATTATATATTATAATTTTACAAAATCATGCATATTTATTTTTTCTGAAACAGCTTGTTTAGCGAATGCTACCCCAATGATACAGACAATATCATTAGATCAAGCCCAACAAACCAAGTAAAGCTAGCGGGAATGCGAACTAACCTCCCCCGTTTACAGAACTCACGATTTTTCTTTGGATGTAGGGACAAATATTACAAAAATCCCAAAACATACTATCCGACGAAGGACATATACTATTCAAAGATACGGCTCTCAAAGCCGTCGCACATGCCAACATTTATCATCAGCAAAAAATGATGCTTCATAATCGCAATGCTCATAACGGTCACAATACTGCAATCTATTACCAGCTAAGAATTTCTATTGTCATTTATTTAATTCTTGCATAAGGCTACCATTCTGCCTTCCGAGGTTAAGCTCTACCTCCATCTACGTCATTGCATAAGGCTACCTTTCTGCCTTCCGAGACTAAACACTGTCTCCATCTGCATCCGCATATTGCATAAGGCTACCTTTCTGCCTTCCGAGACTAAACGTTATTTCTATCTGCATTCGCATATTGCATAAGGCTACCTTTCTGCCTTCCGAGACTAAACGTTATTTCTATCTGCATTCGCATATTGCATAAGGCTACCTTTCTGTCTTCTGAGACTAAAATCTGTCTCCATCTGCATTTGTATATTGCATAAGGCTACCTTTCTGCCTTCCGAGACTAAACGGTGTCTCCATCCGCATTCGCATATTGCATAAGGCTACCTTTCTGCCTTCCGATCCTAAACGCTGTCTCCCATTTACTTTTCAAAAGCAACCCCTATCTCTATCATTCGCTTCCTTTCGGGCTAAGCTCTGCTCTTTTTAAATTCGCAAGACTAAGCTCTGTCTTGTCAGCATCATGGTATTGCATCTTCATGGGCTGAAATATCGCCAACCTATCCAAAGGCGTAATCGTTCGGAGGCACCATCTTCATAGCTCGAGAACACCATGTCATGGCCTGAGGATCTCTTTTTATCATTTTGCATATCATTATTCAAAGGCGTCATTGTTCGGAGGCACCATCCTCATGGCCCGAGAACATCATTTCATGGCCTGCGAATCCCTCATCAAAGCAATTCATGGCCCAGGACATCATGGTTTAAAGATGTCATCCTTAACCGTCCAAAGACAACATTCATAGTCTAACGAAAATTTGCATCATGTTTAAATTATGCACAATATACGCTCGTATTGTTTATTTGCAGGTAATATGGAAAGAAACAACCATCCAGGCGGGAGTGGTTCCGCTCCAGGTCTCCTAACTATCCCGTAAGCCATTTGCTCAGCTAACCCTGTACTTTGCGTCCGTTCTTGTAAAACTTCATCGGTATACTTCACTGATGACCCCTGAACTACATACGACCTGATTTCTGTAAGATCAGGGATATGTAGGCAGCTCAGGAACCAGGGTGCGGCCTGAACCTTTCAAGCTATTTCCACTAGGTCAAAATTGGCCATCATATCTTTACCCGACAACTCTTTCATCCTTCCCGGGTAAAGAGGGGCAGCTGTTGATACCCAATTTTTTCTCAAATTATTTTTAAAATTTGTATATATACCTTCAAAATCACTCTTTATAATAACTGTATTTTTTTTTAAAAATTTCATATTTTTATTAAATTCTT
The DNA here is from genome assembly GCA_005239505.1 of Nicotiana paniculata. Lineage (NCBI taxonomy): Eukaryota > Viridiplantae > Streptophyta > Magnoliopsida > Solanales > Solanaceae > Nicotiana > Nicotiana paniculata. Next base: position 2,889 of record ML356909.1, read on the forward strand.
TTCCAATTTATTCAGTATTTTTATATTCAATAATTATTCATAAATTGTATTATAAATAATTTAAAAATATTTCCCACTTCAATATATCATTTTAAATCCTATTAGGATTTAATTATTTCACAAATTAGCCAATTTGGCATTATTTGACCATAATTACAATAATTTTGCAACTATGGCCTAATTGTACATTTTATACCATTTAAATCAATAATTATTTCATTTTATATTTTTTCATTCATTAATTACCTTAATTTCATTTATTTAGCATTAATTTCATTTTATATAATTATTAGCTATTTTTTATTAATTATTTATTTTTAATGGGTATTTAACTAATAGCCACTTTTAATTTCAATTCTAGCATAATTTCACCCGGGCCCCTACCCAATTTAAGCAGCCCAATTACCCAGCTCAGGCCTAAAATCCTACCCGGCCCAACCCCACAACTAATCTAAGTCGTTGATCAATTTAAATCAACGGCCCAGATTAGTGTTACGATAATTAAACCAAGACCTACCCCTCACCGACCCCTCATTTCACTCAGTCTCTCATCTCTCTGTTATATCTCTCTATATCTCTAGTTCTCTCTAGAGAGCTCTGGTCTCTCCACCTCCAATGAGGTCTGTTCGTCTTCTTCGGCTAGTTCCCTCGCCGGAAACTATGGTCTCCCATTATCTCCTGGTTACTGCTCCACCCTACATCGGTCTAATGACACCCTGACACCCTAAGTACTTTAGGAGAACCTGGAGCAGTTCAACTCCTACCCATGGTCCCTCATGCCATCTTCCAGCCTCCTCCGGCCGTCTGAGTAAGAGCCATGACTTTTCCGACTAACGCTGGCGACATCTTTAAGGTTTTTCTTGTTTCTCTGGGCTCTCTGAAACCCTAACTCCCGGTATTTTTACGATTTCTTTTAGATCTGTCTTAGATCTGTGTATATCATGAAGCTTTAAACATGTTTTCTTCGAAAACCTTCCTATTCTAAGAGATCTTTCATCTCAAAATTAGGGTTTCATAACCCCTCTTCCAAAATCGATTTTTCTTCTGTTTGAATATCATTATATGATTCTTTCTATGATTCCATGATTTACTCGGAGTTCTCTTTTCATTTTTGACTTACAATGCTGAAAACCCTAGGTTTTTCCCTAATTTTGAGTCTATCTTTAACCGATATGTTTGTTTAAATGCATGGACTCTTATTTCTCATAAATGTTTAAGGTTTCTGTGATTTTACCCTGTTTTTGCTTGTTAGGGTCCCTGACTATGTTCTCTTTGCTTATATCATGTTCAATGTCACTGCTTTGTCTATAAACCTGTGTGATTTTGCTACTATAGTCACTAGGGTTTCAACTCTCTGATTCCCATTGTTCGTTTAAATGTGTGCTAGCCTCGAATCTCTTATTCTATGTGGTTCTTTACCTTTCTATGCTTTTTCTTGACTATTATTTGTCTAACTGATTTTGTTCCTGTTCGAATCCCTAACTCTTTGAAAATTTACCTTGTTTGCACCCTTGATTCCCGGAGATTTGGAAAGCCCTACTGATTTCTTATGAGATGTTCTTACTGACTCCCAACTTTGTTTTTTTACCTTGTTACATAATTGATTAACTGTTAATTGATTACTATATCCTTAAGTGATATCTTCTGAACCTAGTCTCAATTGTATGCTTGAATCGGGGTGAAATTGTTTCCTTATATGTTACAGGCATAAGAACTTTCCTTAATTGTTATTTTACCTACTAGCCGTTTGAGTTTAACCCCTTCAATTAAGGGATACCTAATTGCCTGTTGTACTTACACTATTCTTATATTCCTCTAAGCTATATATGGTCCTTTCCTTATTTAATACTCACCGTGTGAATCACTCCCTTGATTATAGGGATACTTGTACTAAATGGGTACTGATTGATATTCAGTCCCACAATCACTGGTTAATTCTAATTTTTTACTTATTTTACACCAAGCTTTCAAACTATATATATACTCTATTCATTCATTACACAAACACAAACTAATCTGTTCAAAAATTTCTCTCACAATATCAAAGACTCTCTGCTCTCTCTCTTCTGTGCTAACTACTACTATTCTAAGTTGGCCGACTACAAGCCAAGGCTAACTATTGTGCATCTCCTACTTTCCTGTTTGTGTTACTGCTTTCTTCACTTCACTTGTACGTTCTAATGTCCTCAAACCAACATGATTCCACTACTGTTGTAATTTAGCATGCTTCCAATTTGCTTACTTACTCTTCAGCATGTATCTAGGATCCTGAACTTCCCTCTGCATGTTTAAATTAGGCTTTATTTGTTTATGACCAGCATGTTTCTATACGCTTAGCACCTACTTCTTACATGCCTATGACTGGTACATTAGTTTAACCATGGCCTTAGTTGTTAATCTAACCTAACACTTTACTGTACCCCCTGATCCTCTAGGCCCTTAGGAGTTTATGATTATATGTCTACGTGTGTATCTGCCTGCTGCATGTCTGCCCTTACAGCTCTGTATTTGTCCCTCAAATCCCATTACCCCTGTTTGTGCTTGTTGGACTATCCTTGGTCCTTTGTGTGATGTTAAGTTTCCATTTCCTTCTTCACAAAACTATTTTCTTACTTACCCTTTCTCAAAACTGTTCCTTACTTAAATCCTTTTAAATAAAAATCACTCTCACATATACTCTTAGAAGTCTAAGTTCAGCCCCCTTCGCGCGAGCACTGCTTTGGGGAGCCTTTGAGTAACCTCTGAACTCTGACACACAAGGGAGACACTTCCACAATGTACATGTTTAACTCTTTGGCCATGTCTGGGTGTGAGCATTGCCCGGGAGCCCTTGAGGTCCTTAGGGAACTCTGATACATCCGGATTATGAAAAGGCTATGAAATACCATAAGGCATTGAGGTTTGGAAGATCTGGGCCTAATTGAAGGCTCACTATATAAGTAACTTCTTATTTTTCCTTTGGTTGTGTAATTCATAATTCCCTGGCCTGTAATAATTTGTAAACAACTCAGGGGATGGATAGTGAAAAGGGAGGGGTAACTACACATGCGATAACTATTAAAGGGATAGAAATCATGCTATTAGAGTTTAGTTCCTATCTGTGCAATAAAGATCATGTTTAGGACCATATGTTCAAATTCATACATTAGAAACCATGCTATTTGATTTTATTTCCTATCTGTGCAATAGAGATCATGTTTAGGCCCATATGTTCAAATTCATGCATTAGAAACCATGCCATTTGACTTTATTTCCTATATGTGCAATAGAGATCATGTTTAGGCCCATATGTTCAAATTCATGCATTAGAAACCATGCTATTTGATTTTATTTCCTATCTATGCAATAGAGATCATGTTTAGGCCCATATGTTCAAATTCATTAGAAATCATGTTTATTAGGTCTCATACCTACTGTTTCAGCATGTTCACTTTTACTTAGAAAAATCCTGCTAATAAATGATATTCTCTACTATCATGTTCCACACTGCCAAGTACGCTTAGAAATCTTGTCCCAGGCTAAACAACATTAAAATAAATTATCACTCCAGCATCTTTTGAAACCATGATTAATACTGTGAATACTGAGCATTTAGAAATCATGCTTAGGAATTCTTCATATGCATCGCTCTGCATCTCTACCTGTGCATTAGATATCATGTTATAGGGTCCTAATCGCTCAACTACATTTAGTCTAATTACTGATGTATAAAAAGGTATAACAACCTCACTCAGTTTTCTCTAAAACCAACTGGTAATGCTTCTGTGTTCTGAACAAACTAGAACAACATGTTTAGGTAACAATTTGTAACATATCCTCTAATAATTCTGTTAATATACACTTTCCCCCGCCTAGGCAAGACTTAGGTGACTAAATTTTCAAAAATTAGAAATATGTCTCTCTTGTGTGTGCTGCTTAACACTAATAGGTACTTTTAAATCAGTAGGCAAACTGATTAGAGCATGTTTTTGAGTTATAAAACAAGTCTGCCTATTTGTTTATCCTCTGAATTCACCTAGATACTATGTCTTAGGATCTTAATTAACAATACTGCCCTTACATGTGTTTGAGTCATGCTAATTATATGCATTATCTGCGGAGGAAAATCTGAGCCTCCTATATGCTCCTATGTGTTTCCCACTGACTGCAGTTCTACATGTTCTTTGCTTGTCGCCTTAGAATTTTACCCCTTTAAACCTGAGGGTCTGCCTAGTACCTACCCTTTAGGCTAGTAGTCCTAACCTCCTCCAGGACTAATAAGATGGGATGGGTAATAGCACGCAATGGAATCCATGACCAACGCACGCTTTAATTACCTTCACGGGGTGGGAAGGGTAGAATATGGATATGATGACCGGTGCACTAATACCACGTGTAGCCCCTCTTCGAGGAGTGATTACCGGGTATTGCATTGATGTGATCCATATTATTATAAACCTAGGACATCTGTATACGCTAGTTCGTAATCAACCCTACTGTTTTCTAAACACCTGTATGCTTAAGACTTAAATCCCCTCTTATTTGAGCCTTTACTTATTATTTGTTAGTTGTACAAATTCACAAAACCATTTGGCCGGGAACCACACTTGTGGATCCTGAGGGGTGCCTAATACCTTCCCCTTAGGATAATTTCAAGCCCTCACCCAAATCTCTGGTTAGCAGCGTAGTTGTAATTAAACCCCTTGGGTTACCTAACGCACCTTAAAATCGTTAGGTGGCGACTCTTCAAAATATGAAAACCCTTTTCCCAAAAGGAAAGAGTTGTCCCAACCAATGTCATAAACCCGGTATTCCACGAGGAAGAGGAAAAAAAAGGTGCACGACAATCACTTGCAAGTGTTAGTCTGAAATAAAAAGGAAAGGGAAAGGGGTCGTACCTTAGCAGTAATACAATTTTAGGTGAGATATGTTCCAGTTGCTCTGTAGTTGTTCTCCGTTCATTGTTCCGAGCTTGTAGGACCTTTTTCTGGTAACCTTGAGAATTTGGTACAGTCCTTCCCAACTCGGACCCAATTTTCCTTCTTTCGGATTTTGGGTGTTGAGGGTGACTTTCCTTAGCACTAAGTCCCGATGTTAAAATATCAAAGATTGGTTTTTCGATTGTAGTATCTCTCGATCCGTTGTTTTTGGGTGTCCAATCGGATGAGGGCGGCTTCACGCCTTTCGTCCAATAGTTCTAGGATCATATTTATGGCCTCGTCATTTGATTCCTTTGTTGCATATCGGAACCTGATACTCGGTTCTCCGACTTCAACCAGTATTAGAGCTTTGACGCCATAAACCAATGAGAATGGGGTAGCCCCGGTACTGGATTTCGAGGTTGTGCAGTATGCCCAAAGAACTTCGGGTAGAATTTCCTTGCACTTTCCTTTGGCGTCGATTAGCCTCTTCTTAAGATTTTGGATGATGGTTTTGTTGGTCGATTCATCTTGCCCGTTCCCACTAGGATGATAAGGAGTTGATATGATTCTTTTGATCTTGTGATCCTCGAGAAATTTGGTTACTTTGTTGCCGATGAACTATTTTCTGTTATCACACACAATTTCAGATGGCATCACGAATCGACATATGATGTGATCCCAAATAAAGTCGATGACTTACTTCTCCCTAACTTTCTCGAAGGCCTGTGCTTCAACCCACAGAAAAATAGTCAGTCATAAATAAAATAAATTGAGCTTTACCTGGGGCCCATGGAAGAGGGCCAACGATGTCCATTCCCCACTTCATGAATGGCCATGGTGACAAGACCGAATGGAGTAGTTCCCCCGGTTGGTGAATCATCGGTGCATGTCTTTGGAATTTGTTACATTTTTGAACAAACTCTTTCGCGTCTTTTTCCATATCGATCCAGTAATAGCCAGCTCTGATTACCTTTTGACCCAATGATTCGGCACCAAAATGATTTCTGCAAGTTCCCTCGTGAACTTTCCTTAGGACATACTCGGTATCTACCTGTCCTAGACATATCGCTAGTGGACCATCGAATGTTCTTCTGAAAAAGCTTCCGTCTTCGGACAAGGTGAATCATGCTGCTTTCGTGCGCAGGGCCCTCGATTCTTTTGGATCTAAGGGAAACTTCCCGGTCTTCAAATACTCTATGTATTTATTTCTCCAATCCCAGGACAAACTTGTGAAGTTTATCTCGGCGTGGCCTTCTTCGACTACTGACCTCATGAGTTGCATTACAACCCCCGAATCGAGCTCGTTGTCGTCGACCAATGACCCTAAGTTTGCGAGGGCATCATCCTCACTAATCTGATATCGAGGCACATGTTGTAAAGACCACTTCTTAAATCGGTGTAAAATTACTTGTAATTTATCTAGGTATCTTTACATTCGTTCTTCCATAACTTGGAAGGTTTTCGTTAACCTGATTCACCACGAGGAGGAAGTCACATTTGGCTTCGATCACCTCCGCTCCCAAGCCTTTGGCTAGTTCGAGACCTGCAATCATGGCCTTATATTCAACCTTATTTTTAATCAATTTCACAGTTCTAATAGACTGTCTAACCACGTTGCCTGTGGGTGATTTTAGTACATGCCGAGTTCGGAATCCTTTTGCACTCGAAGCACCATTTATACACAGGGTCCAGATTCCCGAGGACGTACCCAAGTTTACCAACAGTTCTCTTTCAACCCCGGGTACTAGGGCCGGCGTGAAGTCAGCCATGAAGTATGCCAAAATTTGAGACTTAATGGCTGTTTGGGGTCGATATTCAATATCATACCCGCTGATTTCTACGGCCCATTTGGCCAACCGTCCCGAAAGCTCGGGTTTATGCATAATGTTTCAAAGAGGATAAGTTGTTACAAACACATATGGGGTGACATTGGAAGTATGGTTTTAGTTTCCTAGAGGCGCTTATCAAAGCGAGCGCTGACTTTTCTAGGTGGGGATACCTAGTTTCAGCCTCACCTAAGGTCCGGCTAACATAATGAATAGGAAATAATGTTCCTTGTTCTTCCCGGACTAGGACTCCACTTATCGCTATCTCCGATACTGCCAAATATAAGTACAACTATTCGTCTGCCCTCGGCGTGTGAAGCAGTGGCGGGCTCGATAAGTATCGTTTAAGCTCTTCCAAATCCTACTGGCTGGAGTCCATGTGAATATTTTTTTCTTCAGCAACGAGAAAAATCGATGGCTGTTTTCGGAGGACCTCGAGATGAATCGCCCTAGGGCGGCTATGCACTTTGCACGACCTTTACGTTGTCTACTATCGTGATGTCCTCGATAGCTTTGGTTTTGTCCGGGTTGATCTCAATTCCTCGGTTGGATACCATGAATTCAAGAAATTTGCCTGACCCGACCCCGAACGCACATTTTTCCGGGTTCAACTTCATGTTGTATTTCCTCAATATACTGAAGGTTTCCTGCAAATGCTTCAAATGGTCCTCTACTCGCAGGGACTTGACTAACATGTCATCACTGTAAACTTCTATAGATTTCCCTATTTGTTCTTCGAACATCCGGTTTACTAGGCGTTGATAAGTGGAACCAGCATTTTTTAATCCAAATGGCATTACGTTATAGCAGTAGGTACCATATTTAGTCATGAACGAGGTTTTTTCCTGATCATCCGGGTTAATTTGTATTTGGTTGTACCCGAAATAAGCATCGATAAAATTGATGATCTCGTGGACGGTCGTGGCATCGATCATGCGATCGATATTAAGCAAAGGAAAAGAATCCTTGGGGCATGCTTTATTTAGATCTTTGTAATATACACACACTCTAAGTTTTGTTTCCTTTCTTAGGGACTACTACAATGTTTGCTAACCATTCGGGGTATTTTACTTCCCGGATGTACCCTATTTTAAGAAGCTTGGTTACCTCGTGTTTGATGAAATCATGTTTGGTCTCAGACTGGGGTCTTCTTTTTTGCTTCGCCTGGATGGAACTTCGGGTCCAAGTTTAGTTTATGGGTGGTGATTTCTAGTGGGATCCCTGTCATATCGATATGGGACCAAGCAAAACAATCTATGTTAGCTATAAGAAATTGAATAAGTTTTTTTCTGAGCTCGGGAATTAACCCCGTGCCTAGGTATACCTTTTGTTCGAGCAGATGTTCGATTAGTATGACTTGCTCCAGCTCTTCGACCGTTGATTTGGTAGCATCGGAGTTATCAGCGGCTATGAAGGATCAAGGGACCCCATAATCATCATCTTCGTCAGAATGCTTCTCTAGTTGGGTCGAGGACGTCGTCTGTGATTGCTATTTGGCCTCCTATTTTCCCTTCGAATTTGACCCCTTCGTCAATGAGAGTGTCGATACCGGAATCACTTCGTCAATGACAAACATTTCCTTTGCGGTGGGTTGCTCCCCGTAGAGTGTTTTGATTCCCTCTGGTGTCGGGAATTATAAAACCTGGTGAAGGGTCGAGGGCACTGCCCTCATGTTATGGATCCATGGACTCCCGAACAGGGTGTTATATCTCATGTCACCCTCGATCACATGGAACTTCGTCTCCTGGATGGTCCTGGCCATGTTCACTGGCAAAGTTATATTGCCCTTAGTAGTTTCACATGCCATGTTGAATCTGTTTAGCACTCGGGCCACGGGCACAACCTGGTTCTGTAGGCCGAGTTGTTCTACGACCTTCGATTGAATGATATTGTCCGAACTACCTGGATCAATTAACACATGTTTAACTTGAGTCTTATTCATGAGTACAAATATTACCAATGTGTTGTTATGGGGCTACATGATCCGTTCTGCGCTCTCGTCGTTGACGGACAAAGTTCCTTCTGGTATTTAATCCCGAGTTTTCTTGTCCATTGTGATCGACACCTTGGTGCGTTTTAACACTGGCCTTTAGGGAACATCGAACCCTCCGACACCCATGTGAATGACGTTTTGGGGTTCATCTTGCTCGTTTTGTTTGTTGGAATCTCTATTTTTAAAATGATTCTTGGCTCGATCACTTAGAAACTCTCGAAGGTTCCCGTCGTTGAATAACCAGGCTACTTCCTCTCTCAATTGTCTGTAATCTTCTGTTCTGTGGCCATGGGTGCCATGATACTTGCACATTTGGTTGGGATTTATCTGGGCTGTATCAGTCTGCAGAGGTCAAGTCCATTTAGTATCCTTGATGCGTCCCGTAGCCGATACGATGGCGGACGCGTCAACATTGAAGTTATATTTTGACAATCATGGTGCTTCTTTAGGTCCGGTATGCCTGTCGAAACCATTCTTGCTCATGAGCCCTCGAGAGCTCTGGCCTCGATATTTTCTCCTCTCACCTCGTACAAGGTTGTGTCCAGGTCTGTTTCCCCTATGATCTCTGTTATACGACTGGTTTCGATTCCTGTTCAACCTTGGTTCTCGATCAATGTCCCTTTTGATGATGTCGACGGGTCTGATAGGATAAACGGACCCGGAAGGAGCCCCCAGCTGGTTGTCTTCGACTCTAACCTTTGATTGATACCGATTATGTACATCGGCCCAGGTAGTAACCGGGTATTTAATCAAGTTCTGCTTCAACTTATGTAAAGCCACTGATCTTCGTACATTTAGTCCTTGAGTGAAAGCTTGAACGGACCAATCATCAGTGACCAGTGGTAGATCCATTCATTCCATTTGGAACCGAGACACAAACTTTCGGAGCATCTCGTTATCTTTCTGCTTTACCTTGAAGAGGTCCGACTTCCTAGTCTCGACCTTTATGGATCCAGTGTGTGCTTTTACAAAAGAATCTGCAAGCATGGAAAAAGAATCAATAGAATTAGGTGGTAAATTATGGTACCATATCATCTCTCCCTTTGACAGGGTCTCCTCGAATTTCTTTAGTAACACGGATTCTATCTCGTCGTCCTCTAGATCATTCCCTTTAATTACACATGTGTAAGAGGTGACATGCTCGTTGAGGTCAGTCATTCCTTTATACTTAGGAATCTCGGGCATGTAAAACTTCTTGGGGATCGATTTAGGAGCCGCGCTCGGAGGGAAGGGCTTTTGTAAGAATTTTTTGGAATCCAAACCCTTCAATATTGGTGGTGCCCCCGGGATTTGATAAACCCTGGAATTATAGTTTCATTTCTGTTTGATTTTCTTGACTCCGATTCAACCCTGTGAACAACTTCCTGGGACAACTCGGGCTCGATCCTGCTTGGTGCATGGTTCTGGTTTTGGAGTTGCGCTATTGCAGCTTGTTGATCCTGCAACATCTCGAAGATCACCCGAAGGCTGATTCTTCCTTCTTCGCCGCCATGTGTGCTCTGATCGGCCAATCAAACATCCCTACGGATGCTACTCTCGGGATCGACAACCAAATTTGCATTAATGGCTACATGGGAGTTGATGTCAATTGGATCTACAACTGAGACTCCATCGAGGCCAACTGGAGGTGCGTTGTTCCCAGGTGCTATGTTGTCATTTTCATCATGATGACCGAAGTCATTATCCACGTGTATAGGTGCTGCCTGAGAGATCGACATGTTGATCCTAGAATCAAAGATACTCACAAGAACAAGTGCAAAATAGTGTGTGTTACGAAGGTTCGTACCAATCAATCACTATTATCCTAGCCCCACGGGTGGGTGCCAAACTGTTTACCCTAAAGACGAATAACAATTGAATTTATACGTGGTTTAAAGGATACATGATATAACTTGGTACAAATTGAGAAAATATATATGTTAATATTGATATTGACTGTAAAAGAAATAAATGTAAACCAAACGAATAGAATAGCCTTGCCCCTCGAGTTCGATCACCTTCGAACCAAGTGAAGATTCAACTGATATAAGAACAGAGGAACAAGATATTGAAAGCTAGAAGAAGGCAGTATGTTACTTTGTATTTCGTAAATGTGATGTGTCTTACAAATGATCAGGCCTTCTTTATATAGTAGGGGAATCCTCTTCTTGATACAATTGTAAATACAGTAAGAAATCTCATGATTGGCTAATTAATCTGCCTCTTCATGATATGTGTCAGGATTTTCGTCGCGATCCTCGCCTGATTGCGGATATTTCGATTTTCCGTTACTTGGATCGGCAATCTTCCCTCGGTCTCGCTCGATCTCTATCTTGATCGGTCTCAAGGTCACGAGCTCGGAAATCTAACTTCGCACCATGGTTCGATATAAAACGAGGTTGAACCTTGGTCTATTATGTTCTAGTCTCGATTAGCCGTACGAAGGGAAAGCCCAATTTTGGTCGTATACACATATTCACATGTATATATATATATATATATATATATATATATATATATATATATATATATATACACACACATAAACAAAAACACTTCACTGTAATACTATAACGTATATATAATTCAACGATGCATCTGAGTAGGTTATACANTATATATATATATATATATATATACACACACATATAAGCATGCATTTCGTGCTTGTAAGATTCCTCCCCCCCTCCCCCAATATTAGCAATGAGTAGCTTTTGTACAATGGTATGAAGATTTAGAATTTTAGAAAATAAATAGCGACCGTGATATGTTTGTTATCCTTAATGAAACGTGATTAGAGGGATTCAAGATTTATTTATATAGTTTTATCCATCAAATTATCACGAGTAGGACTTTTCCTCGATGGATGAAAAAGTAAAAAGAAGTTGCTATGAGCTGACAATTGAAAATTAATTCTAAAGTATTTGCAAGAGATAGTTAAGGGTAATTAAAAGGGAAAGGGAAGAGCTCTACGATTTGCGTTAATGCCTTGTTTTGACATAATATTTGCTTAAACGTCACTGCGTACAATAACGGCAAAATACCTTAAACTTCCCTTAAATTTGGCATGTAAGCTCCTTGAACTATTTGTGGTCTTAATTATTTCCTATATTTGGTTATTCAATACCTGTTATCACCTTGGACGATCTCATCTTAGGAAAGTGGCATGCACTCGCCTGCCACGTGAATTTTCCTGTCCATGTGGCATTTTTTTTAAAAATAAAATATATTTATACCTTTTTCTGATAATATTTATAATAAAACTTGGTTAGAACTACATTATTTAGGCTAGTTTGTTTTATTTGGCTTAAAATAATTAAGTTTTAGTTATTGTTTTTGAATTTGACCTGAAAATAAAGATTTATACAGTTGAATTAAGTAGTCAAGGCATCTAAAAAGATACAAAAATACGTATAACTTTTATTATTTTTACTATAACTTTTTATATTGTTCTAAGTTATGGAGCTCTAAAAATTATTATTTTTTAACAGATATTACCGGAAAAAATAAAAATGCATAGTTGAAATAAATAGTCATTGCATCAGAAGAAGAAATAAAAAGAGTGTACAATTGCAATTTCATTATTTTGGCTATACCTTTTTATTTGGTAAAAAATAATGGAGTTGTAGACATTTTTTTTTTACTGATTTGACTCGAAATGAAATACACAATTAAAATAAATAGATATTATATCTAAAGAAAACAAATAACAGAAAATACACAACTAGTACTGCATTATTTTTACTAGAAGTTTTCTATTTGGCTAAATGGTGGAGTTCCAACTAAACTTTTACAAATTTGGTCCAAAAAAAAAAAAATACAGTTGGAACAAATAGACATTATATCTATAGAAGAAATTAAAAAAGAATAAAAATTAGAGTAAAATTCATATTTTATGTCAAGATGAAGCAAGAAGAAATACATAATTGTAACAAATAAATCATTATATATGACTATATGCAATTAAATATATAAAAAATAACCTACTTGTAAGCTGATTTTTTATTTTTCTTCAGTCCCACGCGCTTAAAAGAAAGTGCATCCGCACTCTTTGCCACATCAATGTTCATAAAGGTAATGGCTTTTAAAAGACCAAGTTCAAGGGAATAATTACGACCACGAATAGATTAGGAGTATAACTAACAATTCGTGTCAAGTTTAGAAAGATTTTTAGGTGTTCCGCCTACGATAAATTAATGACAAGTGGATTAGCAAATCAATAGAGAGAAACAAAGACTCCGAAAAAAATTAAGATCCCTCCTTTAATATTAGACAATTGTCTCTTTCTTCTTTTTGTTTTCATTTATATCTAGGAAATGAAAAAAAAAAACTCATTTTGTCAGATATCTACATTGAGATCTTAATTATTCTGAACATGCATAAAGTTCTGAACCGCGAACCCTAAAACTCTGAACCGGCCCTAAACCTTAAATTCGAATCCTAAACTCATTAAAGAGGGAAGCGATCCCTATCAAACTTTTTTTAATACCTAGGGCTAATTCTCCAGACCTCTAGTTAAGGGTGGACAATAAATTATTCCCATCTCACAACTTTTGATGGTAAAGATAATCCTCTTTTCATCTTTTAGCTTGAAAGAAAATAGAAATTTTCTTTTTTTAAGATTATGTGTATAGAAAAGGAGCCTTTGATGAACGGTGAAGTTATTTCTATATAATTTATATTTTATGGGTTCGAGTTGGGAAAACAACCACTAATATTTATATTAAGGTAGGTTGTCTACACTATATTCTTTGGGATACGACCTTTTCTCGGACCCTATATGAATATGGAATACCTCGTATACCGGGATGACTGCCCTTTTATGTATCAATAAAGGAAAAGTAAACTAAAGAATCAAGTATGGGTAATTCTTTTGCAGTTGCAAATAGCGAATTTTATAATAATGAAGTCTGTGTGGTTCAAAGATAGTATGAATACTGAATGTCATTTTCAGAAATGAGGGGCTTTGACTGACTGGTGTGATCTTCCGAATAGGCTATTTCGTACATCATCAATTGATTAGTTGGCTAACTTTTGTAGAGTTTTATATAATTCTATATCCTTATTTAATCTTGTTTTACGTGTTGAAAAACTTTAAACGTTAAAGTCATAGCTCTTTCATTGGTTTGGTTGGTAACCCTCCAAAACCTATTAGTTTCCTCCCAATAGATCTCATGCATTAAGTCAATTTTCCTCTATTATTTGTTTTGTCATACTTCTTCTCATGTAGAGAGGAGCAGTTCCTTCCCCCCCCGCCCGTCATATATGTATAGGAGGCGGGTTCAGCCGAACCCAGTCAATTTAGTTTAAACTTTGTATTTGTATACATAAACTAAATAATATGTATAAATTATTAATTTAGAATTCAGTAACTTAAATGTGCTAGAATTTTGAACTCATAAACTTGAAAGCCTAGCTCTGCACTGTATATATGTGTAAGAATCTACACAGGTTTTAACAGTACAATAAGTTTATATTATATTTGAATTCATGATTTAACAGTACAATAAGTTTAATACCGAAAATGGCGTAGCCACATATATTGACGGGTGGTCAACCGAACACTTCATCGAAAAATTATATTGTGTATATAGAAGCTTATTATTATGTATATAGGCAAAAAAATATTTTTTATAAGTGTATATTAAATTTGGAATACCCTTCACAAAATTCCTAACTTTACCACTACAAAAATCTTATCAGTTGTACCACTAGATTTAATCCTGAATTCGCCTCTCATTGGCCCTTCAAAGTCCAAGAAAATCGAATTAGCAGATCAATTTCTAGATTCAACTACGTTTCTCAAGTTTTCTTGTACCCATCTTAATTGTAGAGAAAATATAAGTAAAATTATCAATCTTCATATATAAGAAATTAAGAACGAAATGAGAGTTATTTTTTCTTTTTAATTCTTATGTGGGTCAGTGAGGTCAGCATAGGTATGGTTGACCAACTAGTTTAGATTTTGCGTCTGGTTGAATCGAGAATCATCAGAGTAGTCATAATGCTAAAGATGAAGTTATAGGTGACCTTCATTTTGTTTATTCTTTTAATTCTAGTATAATATTCTAATTTAATTAACAAAAAACTGTATCCATAGGCTAAACAATCCTGCTACTGACAAGTTTTTTTTTTTTAATTTAAAAAAAGTAATTGCTGAATTTTATTAGAAGGTAAAGTGAGTAAATAAGAGTAAGGCATGATCATGACATACATCTTTTTTTTTTGAGCAAACAGAAAATATATATTTAAATTACGGAGTGTTTAGTACATCATAGTCATATTTTGTGTCACGTAGGACACATAAATTTCCTAAGCTTGCTAATTCATTGCAAGAAACATCAGATAGGTACTTAACAAAACCATATTGTCTTTCTTGTTGTCATGACCCAATTTCTCTCCATTGGGTATCGTGATGACACCCAGTCTTAGGGACTAGGATTAAGCCTAGCAGTTACTGAATAACAACAATAAATAAGGAGAACTAACAATTTTGATATATAATCTCAACAGAATGTACAAACTTTTCCAAAACCGGTAGTACAAGTCATAAGCTCTACGAATCTTCTACAACTTCTAAGTACAACTGTTTGGAAGTAGATACAACAGTGTATGAATAATAAATACAAAGAAGGTGACTCCGACGCCTGCGAACGCAGCAGCAGGTTACCTTGAGTCTCCTCGGCAATCATCCACACAGCTACTACAATATATACCTGGATCTGCACACAAAAATGTGCAGAAGTGTAGTATGAGCACACCACAGCGGTGCCCAGTAAGTATCAAGACTAACCTCGGTGGAGTAGTGACGAGGACTAGTCAAGACACCACTGGTCTACAAAATAAATAACATGAATATAGAAATGACCGAACGTTTCATCTATCTAAGACTTCTCAGGATAATCCACCACAATGAAAATATAAAGCGGAAGGAAATTGCAGAAAATCAATCACGAAACAGCACAAAAATACAGAAAGATGGACAGCAAAACAAGCCGAATCGAAAGGAAACACAATACAATAGAGGACACCGATAACTCAACTCCACGTCGACTTGTTCACATCGGGCCTTAGCCATTAAAATTCATAACTGGTAGAAATCTTTAAACAACAGTTCATATGAAAAACTTTTGTAAATAAAACCATTTTAGTATGGAAGCGTTTACTTTGAAAACATACTTTCTCCAAAAGTAGATATAAGTATAATTAGTAGAGAGAATTGCGTAAAACATAGTTTCTTTCAAACTACGAAGCTTTCCAAAGAGGCTTTCCTAATAAATGACTTCCAAATATCATTTTACGCATTATTAGTGCTTTTCAAATATACCTTCGAGGTAAAAGTCATTCAATTATAGTCATTTCAAAACTATTGCTTTATCAATAATACTTTTCAGTAAAATCCCTTGATAAAAATCTCCTCAAGATTTATCCACCGGGACTCAGTCCGTCACTCAGAAATTTTCATGCAGTACAGGAGGAGTATCAAATCTTGCAAATAAATACAGTAAATGGCAAACAAGAATGACGGAAATAATAATGCGTAAATACGGCACGGAATGTCCCTTTGTGCTAATATAACATAACATGGCACGGAATGTCCCCTCGTGATAATATAACATAACATGGCACGGAATGTCCCCTCGTGCTAACATAACATAACATGGCACGGAATGTCCCCTCGTGCTAACATAACATAATATGGCACGAAATGTCCCCTCGTGCTAACATAACACAACATGGCACAAAATGTCCCCTCGTGCTAACATAACATAATATGGCACGGAATTTCCCCTAGTTCTAAATAACATAAACATGGCACGGAATGTCCCCTCGTGCTAAATAACATAAACATGGCACGGAATGTCCCCTCGTGCTAAATAACATAAACATGGCACGAAATGTTCCCTCGTGCTAAATATCATAAACATGGCACGGAATGTTCCCTCGTGCTAAATAATATAAACATGGCACGGAATGTTCCCTCGTGCTAAATATCATAAACATGGCACGAAATGTTCCCTCGTGCTAAATATCACGAACATGGAACGACATTATCCTTCGTGCTTTACACTCTTCCTCACCCAAACAATATCAAGAACAACAACTTGGCAAGGAAAAACTAACAATATGACCCATAAATCACCACATCTTGGCAAGGGAGTCAACAATACCAACAATATCATAAACATCATAACCAGTAATAGAAACCACAACATCCCGACAAGGAAGTCAACAGTACAAACGATATCATTCACAACATAAATAGCAATAGGAACCATCACATCCCGGCAAGGGAGTCAACAATACAAACCATATCATTAACAACATAGACAGTA
>ML356909.1:19956-106143 GCA_005239505.1 Nicotiana paniculata
AAAACAAGTAATTCTAATTTAAACAAAAAGGAATGAAATTAACAACCAAGGATTCAAGTGTAACAATTACAAATCATACACAGGTAATATAAGAATCTACGAATCCTAAAAGGGCAATCTAATTGCAAATAAGTACGAGTACACACTCGTCACCTTGCATACTCGAAGTACAATAAAAAAGGAAGACTCAATCCTAAGGGGTAATTCCTCCACACAAGGTTAGGCAAGATACTTACCTCAAAGACAATAACCCGATACTCAAAAATAGACTTCTCGGGCGGAAAGATCTCCGAACGGCTTACAATCAACTAAAACAAATTCAAAATACACATAAAACGTATAAGGAACGATTCCTAATAATAAAGTCTCAATCTTTACAAAATCATAAAAATCGACCCAAAAGTCGACCCACGGGTCCGCACCTCCAAACCTAACAAATTTTACAAATTCTGGCTACCCATTCCGATACAAGTTCACCCATACTAAATTTATCCAATTCCGATAACATTTGGTCTTTCAAATCATGATTTTTCATTTTAGAAACTTTCTTTCAAAACCCAAAATCCCCTCAACCCAAAACACAAATTAAATGATGAAAACAAGAACTAATTCATGAAATATAATTAATTCTAGTGGAAGAACACTTACCCATTCGATTTGTGTGAAAAACCCTCAAGGAATCGCCAAAAATCGAGTTCTAGAAGTCAAAATATGTTTAAAATGGTGAAACCCCCAATTTTGCAAACTTATATTCTGCCCAGGTGTTTTGTGAATCGTGAGGATCGAGGCGCGATCGCGGGGATCGAGGCGCGATCGCGTAGAAGGAAAATGAAGCTGGCTTAAAATGCTCTACGCGATCGCGGAATAGCTTATGCGATCGCGTATAAGGAGTAAGTTGGCTTCTGCGATCGCGGACCAACTATTGCGATCGCAGTGAAGGAAAATACTGTGCGAGTCAGGCACTCTATGCGATCGCGGATCCTTCTATGCGATCGCATAGAAGGAAACCAGATGACAGTTTTCAGCAGTTCAAAATAGGGAAAATGGACCCAGAACCTATCCGAAACACACCCGAGCCCTCGGGGCTTAAAACCAAATATACACACAACCTCAATAATATCCTACGGACTTATTCGAGTAATCAAAACACCAAAATAACATCATAAGCATCGAATTAAACCTCAAAATCAATGAAATTTCTCAAAACTTTTTTAAACATCAAAATTTTGCATTTAAGGTCCGAATCACGCCAAACGAAGTCCGTTTCATACCAAACTTCACAGATAACACATATAAATCATATCGAACCTATACCAGGCTCCGGAACCAAGATACGAGCCCGATACCATAGGTTTCACATCAAATTTCATTTTAAAAAAACCTTTATATTTTTCAGAAAATAATTTTCTTTAAAAAATTTATTTCTCGTACTTGGGACCTCGGAATTCGATTCCGGGCATACCAAGTCCCATATTTTCTTACGGACCCTCCGGGACCGTCAAATCACGGGTCAGGGTCCGTTTACCAAAAACGTTGACCGAAGTCAATTTTATTCAAATTTCTAATACAAAATTATCATTTTTATCAGTTTTTCACATAAAGGCTTCCCGACTACACGCCCGGACTGCGCACGCGAATCAAGGTGAGATAGAAGGAGGTTTTTAGGACCTCGGAACATAGAATTAGCTAGAAATATACGGGATGACCTTTTGGGTCATCACATCCTCCCCCTCTTAAACAAACGTTCGTCCTCGAACGTGCCATGATTCACCTTGAACTTATCCAATCACTGATTGTACACTTCTAACACATACCCGTGGGTAATCCCACGTCACCCCAACCCACGAAAGCCTGATAAAACAATCACAACTGCAATATAGCCTTCACATCACCACTGATAAGCCTCTTACCTCTACTTCTTACCCTCTACTCATTTATAAAAGACCCGATTCTAAATCCATATCCGGCATTAGCCTCAATCAGCTACATCAATTCATGACTACACCCACAAGGCATGACCACACAACATAATACATCACACATAGGCTCACATAACACTTTTGATCATAACAGCTGCCCGGAATCAACTCGACATTGGCAATTAGCCCCACATATGAAAGAACTCTATTCCCAAACCCCATAACACTGATAATGATACAATGAACACGAAGTCTTCATTATTAAACACCCGAGTCACCAGCCATGACTGACACCACCGGGCATACATCCCGCAAACTAAACTAAAGAAAACACATAATAAAATGACTGAACATGAAACTGGAAACATATAAAGGAACTATCAAACAAGCCCCTAGGCACAACTCTCTATCAATACCGACTTACCAAAAGCAATATAACAAGGAAGAAGCAAAGCATATGAATCACAAGGATACCATCCTGATAAAATTTTCACTGCGGTACTCAGCCCGGTCCAAACATATCGAATCACAAATATCACGAGGACCTCACCCTCAACTCTGATTCTTATACCGAAAATATATCATACCAATTGAAATGCCTCCTCTAATTCATCTCAGCTGATAAAATCATAATGCTAGCCGATCTCACATCTCGGTGGAATATCAAATCACAACTCGTAAGTAAAATATTTAGGAAAATCACATAAAGCTTACCACGAAGAACAACAAGGACTCACTTCTAGTCTCACAACTATCAAAAATTAAATAAAAAATGATAGACACGAGCTATTACTCGTAGAATCTCCCAACAGGAGCAAACACAAAATGAAGTGCAAAACATGAAACTCACTCACAAATGAAACAACAAATAAGGGAACTCGTCCCGACCAGCAGAACTATAATGAAATGCAACTGGTGCCCCTCTGTAACACATCAAAACATACCTGTTTGATAATATCTGGCACATCGGCCTCCAACCTACTATATTCAACACATCAACGGGTCGGGCCTCCCCCTCTTAGGCGCCCTCTACTCACCTGAATACATGCTACCACACACCTACCTGAATCCTGAGACAATCTCTCACCCTGTGGATAACATCTCCACACTAAAAACAATCTCGCTGCTGACATGGCTGTGGAAAAACACACAATACGAATCCTCTGAGACCCATGAGTACCTGAAATCCCATGCGAAGCTGGTAATGCAAACTTAACTGGTTGACCCACAAAACTTCTACCGTGTCGTGCCTTGCCTCCATAATACAGACCAGTAGACTCCTCCGATCTGCGAGGCCTCATTGACTCCCTGAAATCTCTCCCTGATCTCATCTGTCCTCTCGCTCCCGGTACCACATGCTCTCTAACCGGCGAATGATCCGCACTACCTGCTGAAACGAGGCATCCTACTCTAACTCTCGAGTCCTGCTAAACCGAATATCATGCCTGAATCTCCCAAATGACTCTACGGACTCATCTCCCAGTTGAAGCAACCAAGCGAAGTGCATGTCTGGCCCACTCACTGAATCTAACGGCATGCTCCCATAGTGACACAGTGCCCTGACGCAACTGCTCAAACTCCACGCGCCGTACATCTCGAAGGAACTAAGGTGCAAACTCCTTCAAAGCATCTCCGAAAAAATGAATCCAGGCTAGTGAAGCTAACTCGTCCAGGTCACCCCAACTCATACACTGCCACCACTGATCAACCCACTATTCTGAACCTGAGACGTAACAAAAGCAATCCCGCTAGTCTCCACAATACCCGAAGTACGAAGGACATAGTGACATGCCTCCAGGAAACCCTAGGCACCATATGCCACCAATCCACTGAAAGATAGATGGGTGATACTTCTGTACCTCTCAAGTCCAAGGTATTCTTCCTCAAAGGCTACTGTCCTAACCACGGACTGAACTGAAACCACATGTCATGCTGCCATAACAACGGGAACCTGACCAATATGACCTCGCTACTCTGGAGTGTAGACGGTGGGAGTCTGAACTCCTCCCCTGATCTGTGAAACAACTGGTGCACTAGAATCAACCCTGTCTGAGTCAACGTACCACTTATACTCAAAACTGCGATTAGGTCTCCTGAAGTCCGGGGTAGCAACAGGCGCCCCAGTACCTGTCCCCCAACTAGAAGTACTGGCGACTCCTCAACGGCTACTCTGGTAGGCATCTTAACTGCAGCACGTGCTCCTCGTTGGCCCCTGTCTCTGACCCTTGCGACACTTGCTTCGGGGTAACATCATCAGGAACTGCCGTTCGTGTCCTCACCATCGGTGAGAGAATGGAACAATAACTTCAAACTTCAAGATCAATAAACTCGCATGATAGGAATGAAGGAAGTGAAATTGTCCTAATAGCTCCGTAGCCTCTCGAAGATAAGTACAGACATCTCCGTACCGATCCACAAGACTCTACTAAACTCGCTTATGACTCGTAGCACCTATGAACCTAGAGCTTTGATACCAACTTGTCACGACCCAATTTCCCTCCATTGGGTATCGTGATGACACCTAGTCTTAGGGACTAGGTAAGCCTAGCAGTTACTGAATAACAACAATAAATAAGGAGAACTAACAGTCTTGATATAGAATCTCAACAGAATGTACAAACTTTTCCAAAACTGGTAGTACAAGTCATAAGCTCTACGAATCTTCTACAACTTCTAAGTAAAACCGTTTGGAAGTAGATACAACAATGTCTGAATAATAATTACAAAGAAGGTGACTCCGATGCCTTCGAACGCAACAACAGGTTACCTTGAGTCTCCTCGGCAATCATCCACACAACTACTATAATATATACCTGGATCTGCACCTAAGAATGTGCAGAAGTGTAGTATGAGCACACCACATTGGTGCCCAGTAAGTATCAAGACTAACCTCGGTGGAGTAGTGACGAGGACTAGTCAAGACACCACTAGTCTACAAAATAAATAACATGAATATATAAATGACCAAATGTTACATCTATCTAAGACTTCTCAGGATAATCCACCACAATGACAATATAAAGCAGAAGGAAATTGCAGAAAATCAATCACGAAACAACACAAAAATACACAGAAAGATGAACAGCAAAACAAGCCGAATCGAAAGGAAACACAATACAATAGAGGACACCGATAACTCAACTCCACGTCGGTTTGTTCACATCCATAACTGGTAGAAATCTTTAAACAACAGTTCATATGAAAAACTTTTGCAAATAAAATCATTTTAGTATGGAAGAGTTTACTTTGAAAACATACTTTCTCCAAAAGTAGATATAAGTATAATTAATAGAGAGGATTACGTAAAACATAGTTTCTTTCAAACTACGAAGCTTTCCAAAGAGGTTTTCCCAATAAATGACTTCCAAATATCATTTTAGGCAAAACTAGTGCTTTTCAAATATACCTTCAATGTAAAAGTCATTCAATTATAGTCATTTCAAAACCATTGCTTTATCAATAATACTTTTCAGTAAAATCCCTTGATAAAAATCTCCTCAAGATTTATCCACCGGGACTCAGTCCGTCACTCAGAAATTTCCATGCAGTACAGGAGGAATGTCAAATCTTGCCAATAAATACAGTAAATGGCAAACAAGAATGACGGAAATAATAATGCATAAGCACGGAATGTCCATTCGTGCTAATATAACATAACATGGCACGAGATGTCCCCTCGTGCTAACATAACATAACATGGCACGGAATGTCCCCGCGTGCTAACATAACATAACATGGCACGAAATGTCCCCTCGTGCTAACATAACATAACAAGGCACGGAATGTCCCCTCGTACTAACATAACATAACATGGCACGGAATGTCCCCTCGTGCTAACATAACATAACATGGCACAAAATGTCCCCTCGTGCTAACATAACATAACATGGCACAGAAGTTCCCCTCGTGCTAAATAACATAAACATGGAACGGAATGTCCCCTCGTGCTAAATAATATAAACATGGCACAGAATGTTTCCTCGTGCTAAATATCATAAACATGGCACAGAATATTCCCTCGTGCTAAATAACATAAATATGGCACGAAATGTTCCCTCGTGCTAAATATCACGAACATGGCACGACATTATCCTTCGTGCTTTACACTCTTCCTCACCCCAACAATATCAAGAACAATAGCTTGGCAAGGAAAAACCAACAATATGACCCATAAATCACCACATCTTGGCAAGGGAGTCAACAATACCAACAATATAATAAACATCAGAACCAGTAATAGAAACCACAATATCCCGGCAAGGAAGTCAACAGTACAAACGATATCATTCACAACATAAACAGCAATAGGAACCATCACATCCCAGCAAGGGAGTCAAAAATACAAACCATATCATTAACAGCATAGACGGTAACAAAAACCATAACATCTCGGCAAGGGAAACATCTACAACCAATCTCACCTAAACAGTTTACTTCACAGAATAACACTCGGCTTAAAATAAAAGGCCCAATAATAGGCAACATCAAGGAAATACCAATAACATAAATGTCTAACAATTAAACCTAAGTGGCACTTAAGGGAATAATCATATAAATCACAAAGTNAACAAGTAATTCTAATTTAAACAGAAAGGAATGAAATTAACAACCAAGGATTCAAGTGTAACAATTACAAATCATACAGAGGTAATATAAGAATCTATGAATCCTAAAAGGGAAATCTAATTGCAAATAAGTACGAGTACACACTCGTCACCTCGCATACTCGGACTACAATCAATAAGGAAGACTCAATCCTAAGGGGTAGTTCCTCCACAGAAGGTTAGGCAAGATACTTACCTCAAAGACGATAACCCGACACTCAAAAATAGACTTCTCGGACGGAAAGACCTCTGGACGGCTTACAATCAACTAAAACAACTTCAAATTAAACATAAAACGTATACGGAACGATTCCTAATAATAAAGTCTCAATCTTTACAAAATCATAAAAATCGACCCAAAAGTCGACCCACGGGTCCGCACCTCCAAACCTGACAAATTTTACAAATTCTGGTTACCCATTCCGATACAAGTTCACCCATACTAAATTTATCCAATTCCGATAACATTTGGTCTTTCAAATCATGATTTTTTATTTTAGAAACTTTCTTTCAAAACCCAAAATCCCCTCAACCCAAAACACAAATTAAATGATGAAAACAAGAACTAATTCATGAAATATAATTAATTCTAGTGGAAGAACACTTACCCATTCGATTTGTGTGAAAAACCCTCAAGGAATCGCCCAAAATCGAGTTCTAGAAGTCAAAATATGTTTAAAATGGTGAAACTCCCGATTTTGCAAACTTATATTCTGCCAGGGTGTTTTGTGAATCGCGATCGCGGGGATCGAGGCGCGATCGCGTAGGAGGAAAATGAAGCTGGCTTAAAATGCTCTACGCGATCGCGGAATAGCTTATGCGATCGAGTATAAGGAGTAAGTTGGCTTCTGCGATCGCGGACCAACTATTGCGATCGTAGTGAAGGAAAATACTGGGTGAGTCAGACACTCTATGCGATCGCGGATCCTTCTATGCGATCGCATAGAAGGAAACCAGATGACAATTTTCAGCAGTTCAAAATAGGGAAAATGGACCCGGAACCTATCCGAAACACACTCGAGCCCTCAGGGCTCAAAACCAAATATACACACAACCTCAAAAATATCCTACGGACTTATTCGAGTTATCAAAACACCAAAATAACATCATAAGCATCAAATTAAACCTCAAAATCAATGAAATTTCTCAAAACTTCTTTAAACATCAAATTTTTGCATTTAAGGTCCGAATCACGCCAAACAAAGTTCGTTTCATACCAAACTTCACAGATAACACATATAAATCATATCGAACCTGTACCAGGCTCCGGAACCAAGATACGAGCCCGATACTACAAGTTTCACATCAAATTTCATTTTCAAAAACCTTTATATTTTTCAGAAAATAATTTTCTTTAAAAAATTCATTTCTCGTACTTGGGACCTCGGAATTCGATTCTGGGCATACGCCTAAGTCCCATATTTTTCTACGGACCCTCCGGGACCGTCAAATCACGGGTCCGGATCCGTTTACCAAAAACGTTGGTCAAAGTCAATTTTATTCAAATTTCTAATACAAAATTATCATTTTTATCAGTTTTTCACATAAAGGCTTCCCGAATACACGCCCGGGCTGTGCACGCAAATTGAAGTGAGATAGAAGGAGGTTTTCACGACCTCAGAACATAGAATTAGCTAGAAATATACGGGATGACCTTTTGGGTCATCACATCTGTTCCTTCCTAACAAAAGTTTCAACATAAGGAGGAGGTAGTACGATTTTTTTTCCTTTTCTTTGATCATTTGCCTCATTCGCCAGTTGATATGCCACGTTATTCCCTTGCCTGAATATGTGGCGGAGGAACACTACCTTCTCCTGGTGCATTAACAACCTGCATTTATTAACAAGATCATTATATAAACTACTGTCATGTTGTATAGAGTTGATTATCTCTGTGCAGTCTGTTTCTATTTCCAGTGGAAACAGTCCCCATTCATGCGTTGTCTTGAGCCCTTCAAGAAGAGCTTTAATTTCTGCTTCTAATGATCCTTTTGCATATGTAGATTTTGTAAATCCAACCACCCAACTCTCCTTTGCATTACGGAATACACCTCCCAGGCTACTCTTTTGATAGCTGTCTTTAAAGCTAGCATCAATTTTTAATTTAAACTAGCCCTTAGGATGTTTGAGCCATTTTACTTGGAAGGAAATTTTCTTTAGAGGGATAGAACTTTTCTCAGTAAGGAGAATGAATTGAGTAGCTTTTTGATTAATGATGTTTATGTTAATGAAATTACTTGTGTTGTTTTGGTTATTTGTATTTATGTTTATCCATATATGACATAGGACAAATGGAAAGAAGAAAATCCATTTGTTATACTTACTAATTAAAGAGCAATTAAAATTCTTTAGTTGAAGAAGCCAGTGGTCACCTGTTGAATTATAAAAATTTGACCATCCCAAATTATCCCATAGGGATTTGGTGGCTTTACAATGAAAGAAGATATGGTTGATAGTTTCTTCTTCTCTCAAATCACAAATAAGGTAGTGTATAATAATACCTATATGAGCTAGGTATTTTCTGAAAGGAATTCTATTATGAAGGCATTTCCATAAGAAGAATTTTATTTTATTTGGGCAAGATAAATCCCAGATCCAATTATAATCCAGTTGGCTACACAAAGGAGTTTCAATTAGGTTGTAGTAAGTCTTAGAAGTAAAAAAGCCGTTAGTAGTTAGTGACCATACAGGAACATCCCTTGTAGGGCCCTTTGACGAATTCTAACCTTAGAAATATTTAATTTGATATCACTAGGGATATCAATGGACAACTTAGTAAAATTCCATTTATCATCTATGTAGATATCCCTAATTTTTAGGGAGTAGTCACTGATCGAGAGCAAGCCTTCAACCGTATTTCTGAGATTTTTACGTTGGGGATTCAATTTGTGTTCCATATGTTCAAATTTGATTTGAGGTGGGGGGACCAAGTAATACCTTTAGAACATAACTCCCCCCCCCCCTTTTAGGATGCCCTTCCAAATGAAGGAGTGATTAAATTTTGAGGTATTCACCCCATATAAGGCAATAATAAGCCTTGCCCATGGAATTGTGGTATTTGTGAGTAATGTCCATACTAGGCTCGCTAAGTTGCACATATTTTTTGCATTTGCATTATGAATGACTAAACCTCTATTGGATTTAGGTTGGCAAACATTGGACCACTTAACAAGATGAATTTTTTTCTTTTCTATAGTCGTACCCCATATAAAATCCCTCTGGATTTTATCAATGTTATTTAAAGTCTTTTTTGGTAGAAGGGTATATTGCATGTAGTGGTTTGGTATGTAGTTAAAGCATGATTCGGCTAGGGTAGTTTTTCCTGCTATATTGATAAATCTTATTTTCCATGAGGCAAGTCTTGTTCTCATTTTGTAAATTATGAATTGATAATACGCTGGTTTTGGATTCTTCATTAATATAGGAAAACCTTAGTAGGTACCAAAATTATCACTTTTTTTATACCTAAATTATCCGTAGTGTCATTAATAATGTGGGATAAGCAGTTCTTTAAAAAATGATTTTTGATTTAGTCGCATTTATGCTTTGGCCTAAAAGTTTGCTAAAATAATCGAGATCCGCTTTAATAGTTTGGCAATATTTGCTATTTGCTTTTGCCATTAATATCAAGTCATCTGCGAAAAACAGATGAGAAAAACTGGGGCTTCCTCTCCCTATAGTAATAGGGCCCCAATTACAATTATCAACTTGGTGATCAATATACCTAAGTAATATTTCTAAACATAGGATGAAAATATAAGGTGATATAGGATCTCCTTGTCTTATCCCTCTACTTGGCTCAAAATAATTTGTGATGGAGCCATTAACAAGAATTGCTATAGAGCTAGTTGAAATGTAGCTTAGCAAGAGTTTAGAGAATTTAGGAGGGAAAGTATCTTTGAAGTTTTGGAATCCAACGAAGGTAAATTCTACTGACTTTTGGAAGTTTCCTACCTTCGAAGTTTCAATCAACTGAAGAGGAGAGTGAAATTGAGGCAGAATCAGATGATTCAAATCAAAATTCCCCTGTAAGGGAGGGGGGGGGGGGGAAANGGGGGGGTAAAGAGCAAGTAAATAAGGAAATCCATGAGCCGCGACGACTCCAATTCTCTGAAATTGGAACTGATAAGAAGCTCAGAACTATGGCAGAGAAGGAGCAGTCTGAACGAGGTAAAGGACTGAAAAAAAATCGTGCTTCCCAAATGGGGAAACCACTTACCTATGTTCCTCCATCAATGAGGGATGGTAAGTTGGTGGTGAATATTGTAGAGAATGATATAAATTGCAAGAGGAACTGTGGAATTTTGCATTGATAGGATATGTACTTGGTGACACACCATGTGCTCGATCAATGGATAACTATGTCACTACGGTATGGAATTTTGTTGCCAAACCTAAGGTCTGTATCATGAAGAAGGATACTATATTTTCAAATTCCAAACAATAGAGGATAGGGATTTGGTCTTTCATGATGGCCCATATACGTATCACAATAAATCGTTCATTCTGAAAAACTGGGAAATTGATTTCTACTCTGACCCAGAATGCCTTAGCACTATTCCATTGTGGGTGAAGTTCCCAGGTTTACCAGTGGGTTATTGGTCTTCTGAAACATTAAGCAAATTGGTTAGTGGAGTAAGGAAGCCAATGTATACAGATAAATAACTGCTAAAATGGAGAGGATCTCTTATGTTCGAGTGTTGGTTGAAGCAGATGTTTCTCAGCCCTTGCCAGAATGTATTGAGCTTGATACACCTTTTGGGGTGTTCCAGCAGTAAAATTTGGCCATGATGCAGAGAATTATAGAACAATTAGTCCAGAAACAAGGGATTAATCTTACCAGGAAGTAGCCAAGAGGAAAAGGAGAAGGAACAAAAAGAAGAAACTAGTATGGAAAGCAAAAGTACCAGACAGAGATCAGGGAATGAAACAAGATGAAGCTCAAACTGAAAATGCAGAGGTAGAGGTACATCACAATGCCTCCCAAAATTTAGCACAGAACCATAGTATGCAACAGAACGAGCAAGAAATTAGCATAAGAGCAAAAGGCAAAAATAAAGCTGTACAAGAATCTACTCAGAGTGAACCTATGATGGTGCAGAAGGCAAACAGATTTCCTGTGCTAAGAATTGAGAAACCTAACACTACAGGGGGAGGACCTGTATGTGTACATAGGGTGGCAGAACCCCCATGATTGTGTGTACCTAGAACATTAGAGGGCTGAATAAGCTCTCAAAACAGAGAGAGTTGAAGCTCTTTCTAGAAAGACAAAAAATAGATCTCATGGGATGTGTGGAAACTAGATTTAAGGAAGGGAAAGCAAAGAAAATTCTGCAGAAAGTAGCTAGAGGGTGGACCTACTGCTGCAACTATAACACAACAGTAAATGGCAGGATTTGGCTTCTATGGAAGGATAGTATAAATGTGCAAACACTATCAATAAAGGATCAATATATTCATTGATTAGTAGAGGAAAGTTCAAGCCAATTTACTACAGAATTTATTGTGGTATATGCTAAAAATACATTGCAACAAAGGGAGGATTTATGGGCTGAATTACAACAGTTGGGAGCACAAATCAGTAATACATAGCTTCTATGTGGTGATTTCAACAATGGACTAACCACTAAGGATAGAATTGGGAAACCGGTTACAACAAGGGAAATTCAAGGTTTTCAGGAACTACTAACAAATCTACAGTTGACCCCCATAAGGTCAATAGGCAGGCACTTTACCTGGTGCAACAAACAACATGTGGAAAGTAGAGTATATTGCAAAATAGATTGGGCACGGGGAAATTTTCAATAGCTGCAGCAGTATGGATATATAAAGGTAGATTTCCTAAGTCCAGGAGTATCTGATCATTCCCCTATGATACTGAGTTGTGGAAAGAAGAGAAGAATGCATCCAAAGACATTTAAGTTCTTTGTAAATGTAATGGAACACCTTGAGTTTCATACACGATTAAAAAGGGCATGGGAACAGAATCAGGGTGCTGATGCTATGGCAAATGTTAGTAGGAAGCTACAAAAGTTGAAACATGAACTGAAAGATCTGAATCAGTATATGGCTTCTTATGCACAAAGGTTTAATCAAGCTAGACAACAACTGGAGATTGTGCAAGCCAACATAAATATTCAACCTTTCTGCCAGAACCTGTTTGATCAGGAAAAAGAGATACTAGCTGAAATGGATAAGTGGAGCAACATTGAAGAGCAATCACTTAGACAGAAATCCAGGGAAAATTGGATTATGTGTGGAGACAATAACTCAAAGTACTTTCATGCGCAATGGAAGATTAGACAAAGCAAGAACACAATCACATCCATATACACAGAAACGGGTATCAAACTCACAGATCCAACACAGGTGGAATCAGATTTCATTGCTGTTTTCAAAGGACTAATGGGTAGTTGCAGTGGGGAGATCAAATGTCCAAACTCAGAAGTCATCAAAAAAGGACCAGTGTTAAATAGAGAGTAGCAACTAGAGATGATAAGGCTAGTGACAACTGCAAAGATAGACAAAGCCATCAAAAATATGCCAATAGACAAAGCTCCAGGGATAGATGGGTTCCCTATTGAGTTCTTCACAAGAAACTGGGACTTAGTGAAGAAAGATATATATGTTGCAGTACAGAGTTTTTTTGAGACAGGAAAATTACAGAAGAAGGTGAACTGTACAACTATCACTTTGATTCTTAAGGTAAACTCACCATCTCTGGTCAAAGACTATAGACCTATTACATGTTGCAACACTTTGTACAAAATCATTGCAAAGGTGTTACAACTGAGAATTAAGAAGGTGGTTGGGAACATAGTAAGTCACTCACAATCTGCTTTTATAGAAGGAAGGAGTATCATTGACAACATCTTATTTAGTGATGAACTATTCAAGGGATATAACAGAAAAGGGGTATCTCCTAGGTGTGTTATGAAAGTGGACCTTAGGAAAGCATATGATACTATAGACTGGAGATTCTTGAAAAGAATGTTTAGTGATCTTGGATTTCCATTCAGATTCATTAAATGGATTATGGAGTGTGTCATAACTATTTCATATTCTCTTGTGCTAAATGGAGTCCTTACCAAACCTTTCCAAGGACAAAGAGGAATCAGACAAGGGGACCATATGTCCCCTTACCTCGTTGTAATTGCTATGGAGTATTTGAATAGGGAAATTATGCTACTAGCTGAGAATAAAGACTTTAATTTACATCCTAGATGCAGCAAACTGGGAATAATACACATCTGTTTTGCAGATTATTTGCTCATATTCTGTCGGGC
This sequence comes from Nicotiana paniculata, assembly GCA_005239505.1. NCBI lineage: Eukaryota > Viridiplantae > Streptophyta > Magnoliopsida > Solanales > Solanaceae > Nicotiana > Nicotiana paniculata. Next base: position 33,766 of record ML356909.1, read on the forward strand.
AAACATTGAATCCATCAGGTTACTTCAAAGGGTGTTTCTGTAATGACCCGGCCGGTCGTTTTGAGCTCTAGCACGTCGTTCAGCGGTTTGAAGTCGTGAGCAGCTTCATATCAGGTATTATGACCCGTGGGCACAGTCGGAATTTAATTCCAGGAAGTTTAGAATTGATTTGGAAAGAAAATTCTCATTTTAGAAGCCTTAAGTTGGAGAAATCAGCCAAGATTGGAATTTTGAGTAAACGACCTCCGAATCAGGATTTGAAGGTTCCAGCAAGTTCGTATGATGATTTCGGACTTGGATGTATGTATGGCTCGGGGTTTGGATAACCCGGGAGCGCTTCGACGTATATTGTGGAAGTTAGCATTTTAGAAGGATTTCATGAATTTGGGCTTGAAGTGCATATCAGTGAGGATGGTGTCCGTTTGGGATTCTGAGTCTGGGAATAGATCCGTATGGTGATTCTGGAATTAGGAGCTCGATCGGAAGTGAATTTGGATGTCCATAGGTCACTTTGAAGTCATTTGGCTAAAGATAGGAATTTGAAGGTTTTTGAGAAATCTGACCGGAAGTGGAAGTTTTGATATCGAGGTCGGAATGTGATTCCGGAAGTTGGAGCAGGTCCATAATATTGAATATGACTTGTGTGCAAAATTTGAGGTCAATCGGGTGTGATTTGATAGGTCTCGGCGTCGGATGTATAAGTTTGAAATTCTAAGTTCTTAAAGAATTAGATTTGAGTGTGATTCGTGATTTCGACGTTGTGTGGTGATTTTAGGGCTCGATCAAGTCCGTGTCATGTTTTGGGACAGGCTGGTGTGATTGGACGGGGCCTCGAGGGCCTTGGGTGGTTTCCGGATCAAAGTTGAAGTTGGAAAAAAGGCTGAAGCTTGCTGTCATCTGGTGTAATTGCACCTGCGAGGCTTTGACCGCAGGTGCGTCTAAGGGCGCCGCAGGAGCGAGATTGGGGTTGGAGCTGAGGAGGATGCAGGTGAAGAAAATTGGTCGCACCTGCGGAATCGCAGATGTGAAGAGGGGATCGTAGGAGCGGGAATTTTCTGGGTCAAGTCAGAGACGCACCTGCAATGGAATTTCCGCAGGTGCGGAGCCACATGAGCGGCCATTGGATCGCAGGTGCGAAAGAGGCCTGGGAAGAATGTTTTAAAGACGGGTTTATGTCATTTCTCACCCATTTTTCATTGTTATGGGCTATTTTTGGAGAGCATTTCAAGGGGGATTCTCGTCAGGCATCAAGGTAAGTAAACTCCTTCCGTTTGTTAGATGAATACAAGATATTATGCGTGGGTTAGACATGGAAATTGGTAGGAATTTGGGAAATTTTTGAAGAAACCTAGAAAATGTAAATTTGGAATTTAGCCACGAATTTTAGTATGGAATGTAGAGTAAATTGCATGATTGAACTAGGAGGGCTATGGGTAGAATGTATCTTCGAGAATTTCGGATTTTCGGGCATGTGGGCCCGAGGGCATTTTGGTCTTTTATCCGAGTGGGGTTGGAAAATTATATAATCTGAATTTGTTGTGAGTATTAGGATGAATTTTCACTACTTTGCCATTATGTGGTAGTTTCGGAGCGTTGTGCATCCGTTGGAGTCATATGAGGGGCTTGGAAGCCGGTGTTGGAATTTCGGAGCGAGGTAAGTATCCTTTCTAACTTTGTGACTGGGAATCGTCCCCCTAGGTGAATTAATTCAATACATGCTATTATCTTCAGGGTCTACGTACGCACGAGGTGATGGGAGTCCGTGTGTAGCTACTACTATGCCATGTCCGGGTAGCCTAGGACCCACTATTATGCCTTAGCTGTTGTACCTGTGATCTTGTCTGTGATGTTAGATTGCTAATATAATCGAAATTGTAATATAATGACTAAGGAAGATTAGAGTTTATTTTCTAAATCATCTTAAAAGAGAATATATTTCCTTCGCGGGCAATTGTATTTCCGAATAAGGTTGTGCTATTAAACATTATATTAAACTCGGCAAGTGAATTTTGAAAAAGGGATTTAGAAGCTATTTGTGGTTTTTAAAAGAAAAATCGGTCATTTACTTGAGTATTTGTGTTCCCGGCGTATTCGGGGTGGATTGTTGATTGTGCATGTCTGCTTGTGACCGCTTTGCAATTTACATTCCGCGAGTGGAGTGTTATTTCCCCTAATCTCATGGGAGCGGGTCGTATGCCACGACGGGTTTAGGATGCACTTTTGGTACGGGCCGTTCGATCCTCGACAGTGCATAGATATGATTATTATATTGAGAGGTGAACTTATGGGGCGGGCTGTTCGATCCTCGGCAGTGGACAAAGAGGATTATTATATTGAGAGATGCACTTTTGGTACGGGCCGTTCGATCCTCGACAGTGCATAGATATGATTATTATATTGAGAGGTGAACTTATGGGGCGGGCTGTTCGATCCTCGGCAGTGGACAAAGAGGATTATTATATTGAGAGATGCACTTTTGGTACGGGCCGTTCCATCCTTGGCAGTGCATAGACACAAGTATTTTATTGAGAGGTGCACTTGTGGTACGGGTCGTTCGATCCTCGGCAGTGCACATAGTGATTATTAGGACGGCTCAGGACAATTGTTCTTATCCCGTATGCGCATGTTAAACTGTTAAATGTTTTCTACATGATTTTGAAGTGATAAGATATTTGGGAGAAAATAAAGAGGCAATTGTTTATTTAAGATATTTGGAAAATAAAGAGAAAGTGGTATTTGTTGTTTATTTCCAGTATTTACTTGGAGTTCAGTGCCTTACATACATGCTGCTTTACTGCCTTTACATGCTTATCGTGTTCATTCTACACTGTTAAGTAAATTGTTGGCCCTTAGTGACTGTCTAATTCGACCTCTCGTCACTACCTCTCTGAGGTTAGGCGGGCGACTTACTGAGTACACGTTATTTTGTACTCATGCTACACTTGCTATGCATTTTTATTGCACAGGTACTTTCATAGCAATGTGGAGGATTCGGAAACTTAGGCGAGCTGCATCATCCGGAGGCGATCCGCAGACAGAGTCTCCTTCGTACTGTACCTATTTCATTTAAATTTCCTTGTCCAGTTGTATTTCGGACAGGCTAGTGATGATTGTTGAATTCTTAGAAATTGCTCATGTACTTGTGACACCGGGTTCTGGGATATGTATTGGTATATAATTGCTTAAGTGTAATCTTTAAACCATTATTTTAATTAACAGACTTTTATTTGGTTATTATGTAATGAAGTGAAAGGAAGTGTTTTTATAAATTTTTTAAAAATAGAAAGTTATTTCAGTTAATTAATGATTTGGCTTGCCTGACCTTGATGTCCGGTGCCATCACGACCTTAGGGATTTTGGGTCGTGACAATATGATATCAGAGAGATAGGTTCCCGTAGGTCTCACGAGTCATGATCAAGTCTAGTAGAGTCTTGCGGATAGGTACGGAGACGTCTGTACTTATCTTCGAGAGGCTACAGGGCTGTTAGGAGTACTTTCCTTCTTGGTTCTTCATCGTACGAGTTGATTCCTTGGAGGCTTATGCCTATGTTCATTCCTACTCAATTTACGCGTCGTGAAGCGCTTGCTATGGATCAGGAATCTGAGGAATGGAAATGGTACTACGAATGTAATCCGATATGCTTCCATGTGTAATTGGTCGTGGCTGTTGTAATGGCCCTGCAAAAGGGTAATATGTATTTAAGCTCAGTAGCTGTGTTTCTTGGAGCCTTAAGTCTGTGCTCGGGTAGTGATGATGTTTGAAATTGGTTGTCGCACGGTGTTGTTATGATGATAGAATGCTTGCCCGTATGTTGGGGGTGATGAATGGTTTGAAGGGAGGTCTTCTCAGAGTTTGATTTCGAGATTTTAATGCTTTTGTGTCGGCAGAGGAAGGGCATTTGGGTTATGAATGGTCCGGTTGGGGCTTATAAGGTAGTAAGACTTGGTGTCTTCAAGTGAGGTGGGATATACACCTGTGACATGTAGTCCTCTTCATTGATCGGATGGAATGTGTTAGGTTCGGCGGTGCTATAGTTTCTTCGGTTGCGTGGGGTCAGATTATCGAGAAAAAGTGTTGAAGAATGCGGTTGGCAGGGATCGTGATGTGCGGTGGTTCAGTACCGGATAAGTGTTGTTAATAAAGGCAGATAGAGAAAGATGATCTTCGGAGAGCGTGAAGTCGTGGTGATCTGCTGGTTTGAGAGCTATAGAGAACAGTCCTGAAGTAAGGCTAGGCGGTGGTTCCATTTCTAAGAGGCCAGGTGTAAGAAGCGGAAGTCGAGCAGTCACAAAATGGGGGAGTTCCACCATCTGCAGTTGGGTCGTAGGGTTGTCTTCGCATAGGGTCGCGGATTGTCCGCGTGTTGGCAAGTTATTTCAGCTAAGGGAAAGGAGTAAAATGGTGATTGTGCGTGGGGTTTGATGAGTATGTGCTAAAGTTGGCCCTGTCGGGCCAGGGTTAGGCTTTGGAAGATTCATGATTTAGGCTTAAGGCATGGGCGAGTTGTAAGGATAGTGACTCAGTCACGTGTTTCCTTGAAAGAGGTGTTCCTGTGCTAGGAGAGCCTTGGGATTGATTGTATTCGAGGCCAGTCAGAGTGGGTGACTCTCAATAGCGGTCCTAGTGAGTTCAAATTTAAGAATGCGACGTTTAAGGGTTTCAGGCAGCAGTATGATCGAGAGTCGAGCTTTTGCTGAGTAATTTCTGAGAAAAGAAGGATGGGTGGAATGTTCTATGATGTGTTTCAGCATGCATGATAGCATCGGAGGAGTGAGAGAAATAAACTCCGGATTGTAGAAATATTTTCAGAAGGGTATGATACGGGTTGCGGGATTTAGACAGCATAGTATCGTGAGTCAAGGTCACTCGGGATGAGTGGGGGTTGAGTTTTATATGGGTTGAAGGAAGTTGCTATTATTCCTAAGGTAAAAGAAGATAGATTGATTAGCCATGGTTGAAATTGCACATTGCAGCGGTGATCGGTTCCTTTGATGTGATTTAGTTATGCATGTGGTTCCGGTGTGTGGGGGCTTGTCGGCCGTCGTAAAGAATTTTTAGGTGGGAGCATTTGAGTGCTATGGCCTGTCAGGTGTAGGAAGATCCCGGAAGAGTTATGGTGGTATAGACTACTACTTAAGGATTTGCATGTTGGGTGATTGTGGGAATTCACTCGTGTGTTGAGATGGCACTCTTGAATTGAGTTAAGTAAAAGGTTTCTATGTGATGAAGTGTTCACCCTATTGGTGGTTCGGAAGCTATGATGGAATTCTTGTGCTACCTCATGTGGGTATGTTAGGTGCGGGAAGCAGTATGTAACTGGGAGTAAGAATCGAGATTGAGGTCCGATGTTTATAAGGATGTCATGAGCTCGGAAGAGCAAGACAGAGTGATTTGAAAGTTCAGAGTAAGCTGGTGTTATCTTCAGTGTCACCCGAGATTGATATTCGGTGAAAGAGGCTTTGTACCCTGGTCATGGGTTCTTGATGTGTTTTGCAGCCTTAGTATTGTCGGTATTATGGATGGCCAGACTTGTTTCCTTGTGTGGAAGGCCGGGGAAGCATGACCGCGAAAAGATTGTATAAAGTGTGACATGTAGTCACTTGATGGATTTCAAATTTGGACTAAGTATAAAGAAGTGCAATATTTCTTAATTAAGAATTTACGCCTAAAGGGCGTTCCGTTCAATTGATTATGGATTATGGGGTGTTAGTCCTAGTGATGATGGTTGTTCTCGTGTATTATGAGAGAAGGTGGGTTAATATGGACCCATGCAAAAGCTATTAGCTTAGTTAGTGCGAGCAATGTAGCTCGATGTTTGCGGATGGATTTATATATGATCATGGACTCCGTATGAGCCACGCATGTTCCTTTCAGTAAAGCGCTTTTCATGGAAAAGTATTAGAACAGTGGGTGTTGTGGGGATGTTATGTGAGTAGGATAGCTCTTGAGATCCAGAGTGTATATATATATATATATCACACCTCAGTTGTGCTTGATTTTTGTTGCATATGGCTCTATCAGTCTCCCCAGGATGGTATTATGCACTTAGCGTGCTTGTGATCGATATCCAGTAATTTGTAATAGTGAGCGATTCAGCTCCGCGTATGTTTCTTTATGTGAGTTTTATGATGGGATCGGGTGGCACGCCGCCACGGGTATGTTATTTGGATCGAGTTGCACGCCGCAACAGTGTAGTGATGATAAGGGTTAATATGTATTTATTTTGTTGTGTTTTATTTCCTATTTTCTGGTACGAATTCATATTAGTTGAGTGAGATGAATAGTTCCGTCCTGGGTCGTTTCTCATTATCATGTTCGAGTTATGGTCTATTGGCGCGATGTGGTATCATGTGAGGCTGTTGGCCATGTTTGGGGTGATTTGTTGTCTGAGCAGTTCATACTGGGTGAGACGAGATTATCGGATCAGGGATCGGTGCGATGAGGCTATGTGAAGTGTATATTAAAGAGCAAATGCCATTATTCAGGTTCATAATGAAGTGGTGATTCTAGTCAAGATGAGGTATTCAAGGATTTGTTAACTCTGCAGTTGAGTATGAATTTCTTCACATTTCCTCCATTGTGGTGGTATCGTCAGCATTATAGCAGGGGGTATGTATATTTGTTATGAGGTGCATTGGGAGCATCAGATTCGTGGACCTTGGCTATTAAAGTTCAGGGAGCGTCATTATGGTCAGATGATGAGTTGTGCGGTACATGGTGCCGATTCAACAAGGGTATGCAGTTATGATCTGGTATATCGTGTGCTAGTTGATGCAGCGCTTATATATTGGAATTAGGCCTGACTAGAGAAAATTTCAGGTGTTTGAATGAATTCTGAGCTTATTATATGTAATAAAGAAGAAATCTCCAGATTTGATCAAGCTATTGTGCTCGACTAGGTTGTGGTAGCACGGGCAGGTGCTCGAAATGTTAAACGGTGATTTCAGATGACTCCAGAGCAGTTCTTGGCACGTTCGAGGACGAACGTCGGTTTAAGTGGGGGAGAATGTAATGACCCGACCGGTCGTTTTGAGCTCTAGCACGTCGTTCAGCGCTTTGAAGTCGTGAGCAACTTCGTTTCAGGTATTATGACCCGTGGACACAGTCGGAATTTAATTCTAGGAAGTTTAGAATTGATTTGGAAAGAAAATTCTCATTTCAGAAGCCTTAAGTTGGAGAAATCAGCCAAGACTGGAATTTTGAGTAAACGATCTCCGAATCAGGATTTAAAGGTTCCTGCAGGTTCATATGATGATTTCGGACTTGGATGTATGTCCGGCTCGGGGTTTGGATAACCAGGGAGCGCTTCGGCGTATATTGTCGAAGTTAGCATTTTAGAAGGATTTCATGAATTTGGGCTTGAAGTGCATATCAGTAAGGATGATGTCCGTTTGGGATTCTGAGTCTGGGAATAGCTCCGTATGGTGATTCTGGAATTGGGAGCACGATTGGAAGTGAATTTGGATGTCCATAGGTCATTTTGAAGTCATTTGGCTAAAGATAGGAATTTGAAGGTTTTTGAGAAATCCGACCGGAAGTGGAAGTTTTGATATCGAGGTCCGAATGCGATTCCGGAAGTTGGAGCAGGTCCGTAATGCTGAGTATAACTTGTGTGCAAAATTTGAGGTCAATCGGGTGTGATTTGATAGGTCTTGGCGTCGGATGTAGGAGTTTGAAATTCTAAGTTCTTAAAGAATTGGATTTGAGTGCGATTCGTGATTTCGGCGTTGTTTGATGTGATTTGAGGGCTCGAGCAAGTTCATGTTATGTTTTGGGAAAGGTTGGTGTGATTGGACGGGGTCTCGGGGGCCTCGGGTGGTTTCCGGATCAAAGTTGAAGTTGGAAAAGGGCTGAAGCTTGTTGTCATCTGGTGTAATTGCACCTGCGAGGCTTTGACCGCAGGTGCGACTAAGGGCGCCGCTGGAGGGAGATTGGGGCTGGAGCTGAGGAGGCCGCAGCTGCAGAAGATTGGTCGCACCTGCGGAATCGCAGGTGCGAAGAGGGGATCGTAGGAGCGGAAATTTGCTGGGTCAAGTCAGAGCCGCACCTGCGATGGAATTTCCGCAGGTGCGGAGCCGCATGAGCGACCATTGGATCGCACGTGCGAAAGAGGCCTGGGAAGAATGTTTTAAAGACAGGTTTATGTCATTTCTCACCCATTTTTCATTGTCATGGGCGATTTTCGGAGAGCATTTCAAGGGGAATTCTCGTCAGGCATCAAGGTAAGTAAACTCCTTCCTTTTGTTAGATGAATACAAGATATTATGCGCGGATTAGACATGGAAATTGGTAGGAATTTGGGAAATTTTTGAAGAAACCTAGAAAATGTAGTATGGAATGTAGAGTAAATTGCATGATTGAACTAGTAGGGCTATGGGTAGAATGTATCTTCGAGAATTTTTGATTTTCGAGCACGTGGGCCCGAGGGCATTTTGGTCTTTTCTCCGAGCGGGGTTGGGAAAGTATATAATCTGAATTTGTTGTGTGTATTAGGAAGAATTTTCATTGCTTTTCCATTATGTGGTAGTTTCGGAGCGTTGTGCGTCCGTTGGAGTCATCTGAGGGGCTTGAAAGCCAGTGTTGCAATTTCGGAGCGAGGTAAGTCTCCTTTCTAACTTTGTGAGGGGGAATCGTCCCCCTAGGTGAATTAATTCAATACATGCTATTATCTTCGGCGGCTACATACACACAAGGTGACGGGAGTCCGTGCGTAGCTACTACTATGCCATGTCCGGGTAGCCTAGGACCCACTAGCATGCCTTACCTGTTGTACCTGTGATCTTGTCTGTGATGTTAGACTGCTAATATAATCAAAATTGTAATTTAATTACTAAGGAAGATTAGAGTTTATTTTCTAAATCATCTAAAAAGAGAATTTATTTCCTTCGCGGGCAATTGTATTTCCGAATAAGGTTGTGTTATTAAACGTTATATAAAACTCGGCAAGTGAATTTCGAAAAAGGGATTTAAATGCTATTTGTGGTTTTTAAAAGAAAAATTGGTCATTTACTTGAGTATTTGTGTTCCCGACGTATTCAGGGTGGATTGTTGATTGTGCATGTGTGCTTGTGACCGCTTTGCAGTTTACATTCCACGAGCGGAGTGTTATTTCCCCTACTCTCATGGGAGCGGGCCGTATGCCACGGCGGATTTAGGATGCACTTTTGATACGGGTCGTTCGATCCTCGGCAGTGCATATATGTGATTATTATATTGAGAGGTGCACTTATGGGACGGGCCGTTCGATCCTCGGAAGTGCACATAGATGATTATTATATTGAGAGATGCAATTTTGATACGGGCCGTTCGATCCTCAGCAGTGCATAGACATGAGTATTTTATTGAGAGGTGCACTTGTGATACGGGCCGTTTGATCCTCGGCAGTGCACATAGTGATTATTATGACGACTCAGGACGGTTGTTCTTATCCTGTATGCGCATGTTAAACTGTTAAATATTTTCTACATGATTTTGAAGTGATAAGATATTTGGGAGAAAATAAAGAGGCAATTGTTTGTTTAAGATATTTGGAAAATAATGAGAAAGTGGTATTTTTTGTTTATTTCCAGTATTTACTTGGAGTTCAGTGCCTTACGTACATGCTGCTTTCCTGCTTTTACATGCTTATCGTGTTCATTCTACACTATTAAATAAATTGCTGGCCCTTAGTGAGTGTCTAATTCGACCTCTCGTCACTACCTCTCTGAGGTTAGGCGGGCGACTTACTGAGTACACGTTGTTTTGTACTCATGCTACACTTGCTTTGCATTTTTATTGCACAGGTACTTTCATAGCAATGTGGAGGATTTGGAAACTTAGGCGAGCTGCATCATCCGGAGGCGATCCGCATTTGAGAGATTCTCCTTCGTACTGTACCTATTTCATTTAAATTTCCTTGTCCAGTTGTATTTCGGACAGGCTTGTGATGATTATTGAATTCTTATAAATTTCTCATGTACTTGTGATACCGGGTTCTGGGATATAATTGCTTAAGTGTAATCTTTAAACTATTATTTTAATTAACAGACTTTTATTTGGTTATTATGTAATGAAGTGAAAGGAAGTGTTTTCATTAATATTTTAAAAACGGAAAGTTATTTCAATTAATTAATGTTTTGGCTTGCCTGACCTTGATGTCCGGCGCCATCACGACCTTAGGGATTTTTGGTCGTGACAGTTTCAGGAATTCTCTACAGCTTCTGGATTACAAGCAAACAAGGACAAAAGCTCTATTTACATGGCAGGGGTTGATGCAGATGAAAATCAGGCTATCCTGAGTATATTGGGTTTTGAGGAGGATACTCTCCCTTTGAGATACTTAGGAGTGCCACTATCATCCAAAAAACTAACTGTGCAACAATGTTTGCCCCTAATTGAGAAGATAACAGATAGAGTAAGGTGTTGGTCTACAAGTATACTATCTTATTCTGGAAGACTTCAACTGATAAAGTCTGTATTGTTTGGCATTCAAACATACTGGCTTAGATATTCATACTCCCTAAGAAATTCAGAAGATGATAGATGCAGTTTGCAGAACTTTATTATGGACAGGAGAAGCAACTATCACAAAGAAAGATCTAATAGCTTGGGAACAGATCTGTAGGCCTACTTTTGCAAGGGGATTGAATGTCATCAACTTATGCATTTGGAACAACGCTGCTGTGATGAAACAACTATGGGCAGTTGCAATGTAAAAAGACTGTCTACGGATAAAATGGGTCCACAATTACTATATCAAAAAGCAGGATTTAGAACACATGTCTACACCTAAGAATGCAACTTGGGTAATTAGTAAAATCATTGAGACAAAGGAAGACCTGAAGAGGCAGCCTATGCAACGATCCTTATGTGATCGACTGAAGATACTAGAGGTGCAGGACCAATTCTCAATAAAGCAGACCTATCTTATGTTGATGTCCCAGTATCAGAAAGTTCATTGGAAAAGCATAGTTATGCAGACAAACATTCATCCCAGATTCAAATTCATAGTATGGTTGGATTCACATGAAAGACTATCTACTGTGGATAAACTAAGTAGAATTGGAATAAAGGTGCCACGGGATTGTGTATTTTGCAAAGCTGCTACTGAAACACTACAATATCTATTTTTTGATTGCCCAGTCACCAGCAGAGTTTGGACCAGATTACTGTTATGGCTAGGCATGAAAAGGAACATAAAGGGATGGAAAGGGGAGCTTACTTGGGCAAGCAGGATGGCTAGAAAGAAGACAGGAAAAACTGCAGAGTGTCTTTGAGGAACACAGAATATGCAGAGAAATTGTCCTACATGTGCACACAAGAGGCCGAAGACACACTAAGTGGCAGCGAACATTACATAGTTTAGACATATTTGCTTAGTTGTTTCTGTAATGAACTGTTTAGTTTTTTTTCCATTGATTAGCAGCAATGCCTAGTTGGTTAGTAGGAACAAATGCAATTGTAATCTAGGATGAGTCTCAAGATACTGGATTGTAGCTAGTCAACTGCTACACGACTATGTACATATATACTTTTGATTAATACAAGTTGAGTTTAATAAAAAAAAGAAGTTAAAGTATAATAAAATGCGACAAACAAAGGACCATTCTAATCTATCAAAAGCCTTTTCCAGATCAATTTTTAAGATCATATGGCCTTGTTTGCCTTTTAGCCTTTTTAGATTGGAAATTAATTCCTGAATGATGATTGTGTTGTCAGAGGCTCTCCTATTTTTCATGAAACTGGCATGGAAAGGACTAATAATTTGCTCTAAGTAGGGTTTGAGATGGCTCGCAAGAATCTTAGTAATAGTTTTATAAATAGTATTACAAAGGCCAATTGGCCTAAAATTCTTAATATTATTAGCATTGGGCATTTTTGGGATAAGGTAGAGGTAGGTTCTATTTATATCTCTAGGGATTTCTTGCTTACTGAAGATATCATGACAAAGGTTCATGACGGATTGTCCTATGATGTTCCAATATCCTTGAAAGAAAAAGGGGTGGAGGCCATCCGGACCCGGCGCTTTAAAACGTTTGAATGAGAAAAAACCCCTCTTGATCTCGCTGTCTAAAAGAGGTTGTCTAGTGAATTAAGGTCTATATTAGGGTGACTAGAATGATTTTCCCTTATATCAATCCAACTAGCATACGAGTGGGATGTGGTGAAAATGTTACTAAAGAAACTAAGCACGTGAGACATGATCAAATGATGATCATTAATCCAGTTACTAGCATCATCTTTAAAGAAAGTAATTTTATTTCTTCTTCTTCTTCTATTTGAGGCAGATATATGGAACAATTTGGTATCTGCATCCCATTCATAAGCCATATAATTCTAGATCTAATCTTCCAATAATCCTCTTCTATTTTAAGGATGCCATTGTAGTCTTTCTTAAGATTGCATTCTAAAGATTGAAGGAAAATACTATGGGTATAGTTCCTAGAATTTTGAATTCCTTGGAGCCATGATAATATTTTCCTTTCCCCCCCCCCCACTATATCACCAAATGTGTTGTCTTTCTAAGGCTTAACACTGTCTATAAAATTTTTGCTGGCATCACAGTAGTCCGTACCATGCCAATTTTTTTTAACGAGTGTTTGGAAATCTGGATGTCTACACCAATAGGTTTCTAGTCGAAAAGGTTGTGTATGTCCTAGTCTTTTTCTAGGAATTAGCTCAACTAAGATAGGGTTGTGTTCTGAATAAGTTTTTAGCAGATGAATGATAGAGCAATTTGGAAATAACACAGACCATTCTTCATTTCCTAATATTTTGTCTAATCTTTCCATAATAAGGCCTTTATTCCATCATCTATGGTTAGACCACGTATATTTACAACCTTTGTAGCCCATGTCCATTAGGTTACACTTATTAATTTTTTACCATAAGAAATATGCCCTATTGTTGTTAATAAGCCCCCCCCCCCCTCCCCGAAATTTTCATTTGACCCCAAAGTATCATTAAAATCTCCTCCAACCATCAATGGGCCTTTATAATTCTTATAAATATTTTCTAGATTTTCCCACATAATGTTCCTATATTGGTAGTTAGAACTAGCATAAATAGAAGAGAATAACCATTTTTTACGTATAGGAAGTACCTCAATATTTGCATGAATCTCTTGGTTCCTACGGATAAAGTTGTGGGAAGTGACCACTTCATGATTCCACATAACCACCATGCCACCTGATTGGCCTTCTGCTGGCACTTCTATCATCTCCGAGAAGCCAAAATCATCTAGCATTTGTTCATGATTAATCATTCTAGTTTCTAATAAGATCACCATGCATGTCATGTGCGTATCAATCATTTCCCCTAAAATATCTCCTAAAGTTGTCATTATTTCCCCCCTTATATTCCAGATGATGAAGCTAGTTGGACGGATCATGGATTGATGTAGGTTCAGATTTGTTGGGTCCCTATTCTCCCTCACCCCTCCCAAAAAGACAGGGTTCCTTATTAGATATGGAACTAGAATCATGGCTCTATTGCCCACTGTTGGATCTTGGGGTGACCTGATATCCATCGAGCACTTGTATAGTGCTAGAGGGTTAGTTGAGCACATGCCTCTTCTCTTGAATCTCCGTGAAGAGATACACTTTTACCCCGTCTAGTTTTTAGAATTTTAGAACCTGCTCCGACCTAGGTTAAGAGGTTCTCCTATTTCCTCCATGACTGCTTCTACCTGTTATGGTTCTTGCATTGTATGGGGTTGATGTGGTGGTGATTTTTGGTTCATTTGATTTATTGGTTGTTCCTAAACTTGTTGAGTGCTCTCCCATGGCATGAATATATGGTTCAATTAGGTGAGCATTTCTGATGGGAAGAAGGGCATGTCTGGGAGAATGTTCTGGGGTTGTATTGGGTTAAAATGTGAAGGCATGTTCCACTGATTTCTCATTGCATGCACTAGATGAGGGTTCAATGATGGTTCTAGTGGGTGTAGGATATTGTTAGCCAAACTTGATTCAAGTATTTGCTCATTGCAATCCTCATTCCTTCGGTTATTTACTGTGCTACGTATTAAGTGTTTTGAAGGATCACAATCGACTCTTGTCCATTGACTTGGATGTTGAATGAGACTGCATGTCCCATTAGACCCATTTCCATCCACGAGAGAGGCTGAAAATCCTATCCTTGTGGGGGTTGGACATAGATAATTTGAGAATTCTCTAGGTGTGAGGGGAATGAAGATAAGTTTTCCATTGTTTGTGCTCTGTGTTGTCTTAGGATTTGGATGAGTCTGTGTCTCCTCCTTAGGGTAGATGGAATTCTTGGCATTGTTAAATTATTGTTGAATATTTAAAGGGGTATTGGCAGGCGTGGGATTACTATTTTCAGTGGTAAAGGTGGGATTGGTGGCTGGGGAAATGATTGGAGATTTTATTTGCATGCCCTCTTAGTGGCCAAGGGTTTGATTTATAGGGAGATCTTCCATGGATATAGTATCCATTCCGTGTTCTTGGGGGAGATCCATTTGTTCATCTTTGGACTCTTTGAAGGCCATTTGGACGACATGCCTTGGGGGGGGGGTAATATTTTCATATCTTTGGAGTAGATTTCCTCTCTTTGATTCAGTTATAGGAGGATTAGTAGTAGGCTTTTATTTTGATTGGGTGATAGGCAGTGTAGAGTTAGAATTATTATAGGAGTTAATCTTATTTTTAGTAGGATCCAATTGCATGTCACAAATTTCATTAACAATAGACACGTAGGAGTCTAGTATTGCCACGTCTTCCGATTGGTTCTCCAAGTGTCTATCTGCATGGGAATTTTTAATAGAATTTTTATTTTCTTTTTTGGTGGTTCTGTTCAAAACCATTTGCTCGTCATCTAGTTGTGAGAAGTAGTTTTGGACTGGTACGGTGGTATTGGTCATATCCGGTCTAGCCGAAATTTTCCACCATTACTAACCAAATTTTATGAAGGGTTGAGTATCTAAGTACTTAACCGTATTTGCATTGAATAATTTTACTAAGATACCTAGGCCATCGTACTTCTCCTTTGGATTGATTGTGTTTTTTGGACTGTTTTTTGAATTTTGCCTCTTCCCTTTGTTGAAGGAAACTGTTTTCCATTCACCTTCTTGATCCTCCGCCTTTAAATTTGGTTCTTCATTGCTTGGGCTGGAACTTTCCTTGAAGTCTTTTTGGATGTAAATGCATTGCCCTACTATATGTCCCAGTCTTCCGCAATTTTCGCATAGGAAATTATCACCTTCATAGTGAATATATTGTTTGTGTTTACCAATATATATGAAGGGTTGCACAGGAACCTCCAAAGGTAGCTCCATACCAAGTCTGGCATAGCGACCCCTCATTGTGGTTGATGTGCATAGATCAATTTTTAGTAGACGTCCAATGGGATTTCCAATTTTTTTCAGAAATAAAACTCCGTTGGTAGTTGTGATAGCCTAATCCATACTGCTGAGGCTGTCAATTTCTCTTTTGTGGCTACAAAGTTTGGCTTCCATTTTGAAATAAAAAGGTAATGGCCATTGATGAACCACATGCCTTGATGAAGGGCTTTCTCCATATTTTTTTTCTTGAATTTGATTATGTAATAATCTTCACCTAGGTCAATTAATGGAAAATTCTCGGTTGGGCACCATAGCTCTTGAATTTTCTTTTTTAAGTAATAATGTAGTATACGTTTTCCAAAGAGCTTAACTATGATAGAGAACTTCCATGGCTCATAAATCCTTTTCCTATCTTCCTCTGTTAGTGTGATCATTGTTATGCCTCGTGTGGTAGACTTCATTAACTTCTCAAACATTTCATCTTCAGAGAGAGTTTCTGACAACTCGAAGTTGGATTGGCTCTCGTTTGATGCAAGGATCATTGGTTCTGAGGATAATAGCATACCCCTAAAATACGCTTTGTTCTCCGCGCCATACTTATTTGGTTTTGAATGACCAATATCGGGTGGTTTGGGTGGTATTGTGTTTGAAGATTTATAGGGTTGTGGATTCATAACTCTGCGACTAAGTGGGAGTATAAAATGTGTTCCTTTCTGTTGTAAAGTAATGATACTTCGATCATGACATATATCTAATTAACCTCATAAGCATAATACTTATGAGACAAGACAATTAATCAAAATTAAAGATCAACCAAGGTATCAGTTTCCTTGAGCAACTACAGGACCCAAGTTGTATTGAATATAATTTTCCTCAACACATTCTTTTAATTATTAAATCAATCAAATTATTGTATTAAACTTTAGAATGACTTTGAAATCTTCATAATATGTTGTATTGTGAAATTGCTTCATAATACATGTTTATTTGTACAATAATGGGTTATTTCGATGTCTTTATTTTCTCTAGAAAAAGGTAAATTAATCTTGAAAAAGTGATTCACATATTACAGTGGTAGATGTCGTGAAAGCTGAGTAGGACAGCTGATTGGGATCATTTGAACTTTTTAGATTTTTACGGGAAAAGTAGCTATTCTGTTTTCTCTACTTTCAGCATATTTTGCATTTCAAATTCGAATTCTAGTTATATAAGTAATAGTTTGTAATAGTAGGATCACTGTCACGACCCAAAATACTAACTCAGGTCGTGATGGCACCCAACACTGGGGTTAGGCAAGCCCACACTCAGATTACTAAGGATTTATCCCATATTTGATTAAACATCCCAACATGTGCCAAGTTTTAAAGTTCAAAACAATAATTGAGAAAGATAGTAAGCCATTTTTAACCAAAAAGCAGTCGTAAAGAGGCGTAGCCAAAATATATATATATACAGACCCGCAAACCATAATAACCGCTACGTGTGTGCCAGGAACTAGTGTCACAAGTCCTAAGGGCATACTAACAGAATATACAAAAGATATAATATACAGTCCCACTGTCTGAAAGAAATAGACAGGAAATAAGCAAAAGAAAACTCCATGGTACTGCTGAGGATCGTCCGGAGAAGCAGCTCATCATGAAGTCAGGTCCAACTATGATCAGAATCGAGCTCCGGTCTGATAACCAGATGCACCAGCCTCAGAACTTATACAATTAAGTACATAAGCGTAGCATGATTACATAAGCAAATATGTACCCAGTGAGTATCCCGCCTAACCTCGAAGAAGTAGTGACGAGAGGTCGACTTGACACTCACTAAGGTCCAACAATATGATTAAGCAGGATATAATATCAGTAACATACATACGAGGATGATAAAAGCAGTAAACATTTAAAAGTAACAGTAGTTCAAATAAATACTGGAAGTAAACGTACAATTTCTACTTCATTATTCTTTTCTTTCCTTTACGAATATATCTGACCACTCCAAATCCTTAAAAGAATCATTAACAATTTAGCATGCGCATACAAGATAAGGACAACCGGCCTGAGCCATCATAATGATCATATCTGTACACTGCTGAGGGTCGAATGACCCGAACCATAATATGTCTTTCAATCTCGCCGCGGCGTACGGCTCGCTCCCATGAGAGTGGGGGAAATAACACTCCGCTCGCGGAATGTAAATTGCGAAGCGGTTACATGCACACACAATCCACACATTTACTCTTCATAATTTATTTTTCGTGAACAATTCCTTAAAATTACTTAAATTCCATGATCTCTGGGAAACAAGCCGCATGTAACATTAATTCACTTAGCATATAGTTCATTTCAAGGAAAACATAAGGCATGGTGTAGGCCTAACTACCCGGACATAACAATAATAGTCGCTACGTACGGACTCTCATCACTTTGCGTGTACGTAACCCCCACAAACATTAGCACATAGTCATTTTAAGCACCTAGGGGGACAATTCCCTCTTACAAGGTTATAAAGGAGACTCACCTCGTGTCGAACCTACTTTCCGGGTCAAGAACGTGTCCGAAACTCCGAACTCGACACCCACGGACTTGAAACTAGCCAAATGTTATAAAAATATATCAATTTATACTCAAAACATGGAATTCTCCTACTACTTAGTCAAATTCATCATTCTTGAAGAAATCCTAAAATACAACCCCGGGCTCGCATGCTCGGATTCCAAAAATTCTCGAAGGAAACACTCACCCATAGCCTAAGGATCATTAATACATGATTTTTACTTGATTTCATAGCTAATTGACGTGTAATTTTCTACATTTTCAATAGCCCTAGGTTACTACCCCAAATCCTTAATTTTCACTAATTAGGTCGTTAATTTAGCTTGTAATCCATGCATGAAACTAATATTAGGGTACAATTTACTTACCTTCAATAACTAGGTCGTTTTCCCTTCTTGAATGCTGAAAATCGTCCCAAGGAAGAAGAAGAAGATGAGGAAAATGAATTAAGTCCCGCTATAAAAAAACACTGCCCAGTGGTCTCCTCTATGCGATCGCAGCCTGGCCAGTGCGATCGCAGAGCTTTAAATGACCAGGACTTCATGGGCCTTCTATGTGAACACCGAGAGATCCTTGCGAACGCACAGGGTAAGGAGTAGCTGGGCTGGCCCAAAGGCTGGGCTCTGTGCGAACGTGGGTGGGGTGTGTGATTGCACTGGGTCAGGAGCCCAACCCATCGCGATCGCGGTTCCTTTTTGTGCGAACGCACAGGGCATTCACCACCCCTGTCCAGTTCCTTCTTTGCGAATGCAGTAAACCCTCTGCGATCGCAGAGAAGGAAACCAGGCCTGTAATTTCTGATGTTTGAAATTAGCTCCGAGGGGTCTGAAAAGCTCCTCGGGACCCCGTCCAAAGGCACTGGCAAGTCTGTATTAATGATACAGACTCGCTCGACTTTTCGTAACGTGAAAAACAACAACGAAACTAAGAATTCGACGCCAAAACCAAATTAAAGTTCTAGAATTCGCTAACAATGCGCCGAACCGACCTATACTACTCGGAATGATACCAAATTTTGCAGGCAAGTCTTAAATTACATGACGGAACTATTCCCGATCTCGAAATTCTGTTCGGACCTCGATAACACAAAAATACGTCCCAAACCACAATATTAACTTAAGGAAATTCTAATTTTGATATTGGGCGCCGAAACGCCCTCGAGTCATCCAAAACCCATTCCGAACATACACCCAAGTCCGAAATCAGCATACGAAGCTACCAGAATTGTCGAAACTCGATTTCGAGGTCGTTTACTAAAAATGTTGACCGAAGTCAAATTTTGGCCTTAAAGGCCAACCTTAAGGAACCAAGTGTTCCAATATTGCTCTAAATATTTCTGAATCCCGGACCACCCGCCCCCGCAAGTCATAAATCACAATAAGCCTCTATGGGAAGTTTCATTTAGGGGAACGGGGTCGGATACCACAAAATGACCGGTCGAGTCGTTACATTCTCCACCTCTTAAACAAACGTTCATCCTCGAACGGGTCTAGAATCATACCTGAAGTGCTGAACAAGTGTGGATATCTGCTCCGCATGCCCTCCTCGGACTCCCATGTTGCCTCCTCAACTGTTTGGCCCTTCCACTGGACCTCAACTGGCGATCCTGTCTCTCAATAATAGCAACTGGTTCATCTTCGTAGCCTAACCTCTCATCCAACTGAATAGTGCTAAAATCAACCACGTGAGAGAAGTCGGCGTGGTACCTCCAGAGCATGGATACATGAAAAACTGGATGAACTCCTGATAAACTGGGAGGTAAGGCCAGCTCATAAGCAACCTCCCCAACTCGCCTCATCACCTCGAAGGGACCTATAAACCTCGGGTTTAGCTTTCCCTTCTTCCCAAACCTCATAATACCCTTCATAGGCGAGACTTTCAACAAGACCCTATCTCCCTCCATAAATGATACATCACGCGCCCTGTGATCCGCGTAACTCTTCTGTCTGGACTGTGCTGTGCGGGAGCCTCTCCTGGATCAACTTCACTTTCTCCAAGGCATCCCTCACCAGGTCGGTGCCATATAACTTAGCCTCACCAGGCTCAAACTACCCGATAGGAGACCGACATCGCCGAACATACAAAGCCTCAAATGGTGCCATCTCAATGCTGGACTGATAACTATTATTGTAAGCAAACTCGGCCAAAGGCAAGAACTGGTCCCACTGACCGCCGAAGTCAATCACATATGCCCTGATCATGTCCTCCAATATCTGAACTGTACGCTCCTACTGACCATCAGTCTGAGGGTGAAATGTTGTGCTGAGGTCTATCTGGGTACCCATATCACTATGCAATGCTCTCCAGAAGTGCGAGGTGAACTGAGGACCTCGATCTGATATAATGGACATCGGCACACCGTGCAACCGGACTATCTCCCGAATGTAGATATGTGCCAACCTCTCAGAAGTATATGTAGTAGCCACTAGAATGAAATGCGCCGATTTGGTCAATCTATCCATAATGACCCAAACCGCGTCGACCTTCAGCAAAGTCTAAGGCAACCCAACCACAAAGTCCATAGTGATGCGTTCCCACTTCCACTCTGGAATGGGCATCTGTTGAAGTAGGCCTCCTGGCCTCTGGTGCTCATACTTAACCTGCTAGCAATTAATACACCTAGCCACATACTCCACATGTCCTTCTTCATCTGCCTCCACCAGTAATGCTGCTTCAAATCACGATACATCTTCGTAGTACCAGGATGAACAGAATACCGAGAACTGTGTGCCTCATCTAGAATCCTCTCCCTCAGGCCATTAACATTAGGAACACATAAGCGGCCCTGAAGTCTCAGAAAACCATCCTCGCCAATAGTAACCTCCTTGGCCCTACCCTGAACCACTGTCTCCTGTAGCTCTGCCAATCACGGATCATCATACTGCCGAGCCTTAGTCTCCCCCAATAACGAAGACTGAGCAACCACATGTGCAAGAACTCGACGAGGCTCTGAAAGGTCTAATCTCACCAGGCGATTAGCCAAGGACTGAATGTCCAAGGCTAAAGGTCTCTCCTCTGCTGCAATATAAGCCAAGCTACCCATACTCTCCGCCTTCCTGCTCAAAGCATCTGCTACCACATTTGCCTTGCTCGGATGATAAAGAATGGTGATATCATAATCCTTCAACAACTCAAGCCATCTGCGCTACCTCAAATTAAGACCCCTCTGCTTGAACAAGTGTTGCAAGATGCGTTGGTCTGTATAAACCTCACAGGACACCCCATATAATTAGTGCCTCCAAATCTTAAGAGAATGCACAATCGTCGCCAACTCTAAATTGTGCACAGGGTAATTCTTCTCATGAACCTTCAGTTGGCGTGAAGCATAAGCAATAAATTTCCCTTAGTGCATCAATACACACCCCAAACCAACGCGTGAAGCGTCTCAATACACTGTATACATCCCAGAATCGGAAGGCAATACCAGAATTGGTGCTGAGGTCAATGCTGTCTTGAGCTTCTGAAAGCTCGCCTCACACTCGTCGGACCATCTGAACGGGGCATTCTTCTGAGTCAATCTAGCCAATGGAGCTGCAATAGAAGAGAACCCCTCCATAAATCGGCGATAATAGCCTGCTAGGCCCAAAAAGCTCCTGACCTCTGTAGCTGAAGTAGGACGCGACCAACTCTGAACTGCCTCCACCTTCTGAGGATCAACCTTGATACCCTCTCCGGATACCACATGCCCCAAGAATGCCATGGAATCCAACCATAACTCACACTTGGAGAACTTAGCATATAGCTTCTATTCTCGCAAAGTCTGCAGCACAACTCTTAAATGCTGCTCTTGCTACCACAGGATACATGAGTAAATCAAGATGTCATCAATGAAGACAATGACAAAGGAATAAATATACGGCTTGAACACCCTATTCATCAAGTCCATGAATGTTGCTGGGGCATTAGTCAAACCAAAGGACATTACCAGGAACTCGTAGTCGCCATACCTCGTGGGAAAAGCTGTCTTCGGGACATCTGAGGCCCGAATCCTCAACTGATGATATCCCGATCTCAAATCAATGTTAGAAAACACCCTAGCACCCTGCAACTGGTCAAACAAATCATCGATGCATGACAAAGGATACTTGTTCTTAATGGTGACCTTGTTCAACTGGCGGTAATCAATACACATCCGCATGAACCCATCCTTCTTCTTCACGAATAGAACTGGAGCACCCCACGGCGATACAGTCGGTCTAATGAACCCCTTAGCCAACAACTCCTCCAGCTTCTCCTTCAACTCCTCCAACTCTTTCGGAGCCATACGGTACAGAGGAATAGATATAGGCTGGGTGCCTGGAGCTAAATCAATGAAAAAATCAATATCACGATCCGGAGGCATGCTCGGAAGGTCCGAAGGAAATACATCAACAAACTCTCAAAAAATTGGCACTGAATCAATCATCGGAGACTCGGCGGTGGCGTCCCGAACATAAGCGAGGTAGGCCAGACAACCCTTCTCGACCATATGTCGAGCCTTTAGGAATGAAATAACCCGGCCGACTGCACTAACTGAGGAACCTCTCCACTCCAGCCTAGGCGACTCTGGCATGGCTAAAGTAACTGTCTTGGCATGGAAATCTAGCACGGCATGATAAGGAGATACCCAATCCATGCCTAAAATAATCTCGAAATCAACCATGTCGAGCAATAAGAGATACGCTCGAGTGTCGAACCTGCAGAATGTAACCATACAGGACCGGTAAACCCGGTCTACAACCACAGCATCGCCCACAGGAGTGGACACACATATAGGAGAACCCAAGCACTCACGAGGGAAATCCAGAAAATGAGCAAATAAGACCGAAACATAGGTATAAGTGAATCCTGGATCAAATAACACCGATGCCTCTCTACCACATACTGTAATAATACCTGTGATCACGGCGTCTGAGGCCGCTGCATCTGATCTGGCCGGAGTATCATAGAATATAGCTAGAGCACCGGAAGACTGAGTCCCGCCAGAATGAACAGGAGTTGGTTGGCCTCCCCTTAACTGGGCTCCACCTCTAGGACGACCTCTGCCGACCTGTCCCCCACCTCTAGGTGGTCTGACGGCTGGTGTTGGACCCATAGGATGATAATCCTGCTGCACCGCTTTGCCCCGAAGCCTGGGATAATGCCTCTTCATATGACCTGGATCCCCACACTCATAACAACCTCCAGGTATCATAGCCTGCTGCCCCGAAGAGGAACCCTGAATGGCTGGAGAGCGATGTGTACTCTCTGGCATAGCACTAAGGTAGGGACTGGGGAATCTCGGATAACTGGAATAACCACTGGGTGAACTATGAATGGCTGGAGGGTGGTAGGAATGCTCTAGCATGGTGCTGGAATGAGCCCTCGCTGGAACACCTCGGGGAGGTGGTAGGGGTGCTGAATATAGAGGGCTGATGGGCTGACCTCTACCGAATTGACCTCTGCCCTCTTGTCCTGCTGACCCTGCTCTCTGCCCCTCGATCGATAGTCCTCAATCCGACAGGCTATCTCGACCACCAGCTGATAGGGAGTCCCCATCTCCACCTCTCGGGTTATGTTAGCCCTAATACCGGAGTGCAGCCCTGCTATAAATCTCCGCACTCTCTCAGCATCAGTAGGAAATATCATAAGTGTGTGGCGAGAAAACTCTGAGAATCTAGCCTCATAATTTGTCCCTTCTCCAGCTGCTCAAGCTGATATCACAGCTCTTCCCTCTCAGAGGGGGAATATACCTGTCTAGAAACATCTGAGTGAACTACTCCCAGGTGATAGAAGGAGAATCTGCTGACCTGCTGAGAATATAGGACTATCACCATCTGCGAGCCCTGCCCTCTAGTTGGAAGGTAGTGAAGTCCACTCCATGGGACTCTAATATCCTCATATTGTGTAGCCTGTCCCTGCACCTGTCAACAAAATCCTGGGCATCCTCGCCTCGCTCACCCCCGAAGACTGGAGGGTGCAATCGAGTCCATCTATCCAATAACTTTTTCAGATCGTCGTCCTCAGCTGGTCTGGGCTCAGGTGCTGCTGCCACAGGCTGGACACCACCCACGGGCAGTGTACCCGGGGTATTATGTAATGCTGCTACCTGACCTGCAGCCTGGGCGGTAGGAGTCTGGGCCCCCCTCCCGCCTGAGATGTGGCAGGAGCTGCTGGAAATAAACCAGCCTGGGACATGGTGTCCATAAACCGCATCATACGGCCCATGATCTCCTGGAAGCCTGGCGTTGTCATAAAGTCCACTGGTGCATGACCTGCTGGGGGCACCTCACCCTGCTCCTCTATAGTAGGATCCTCTGGTGGTGGTACAACGGAATAGCTCGGGGATGCCCTCGTCCCCTACCTCAAGCTGGTGCCCTCCCCCGGCCTCTGCCACGACCTCGAACAACGAGGGTAGCAGCCACTCCCGAGTCTGGAATATCGGATGCACGCGTCCTCACAATCTGTGAGAGAATAGAAGAATGAGATTTAGAAAACCATTGACTGCACGATAGAATAAAAATAAGGAGAGGTTTTCCTAACACCCTATAGCCTCCCGAAGATAAGTACAGACGTCTCCATACCGATCCGCAAGACTCTACTAGGTTTGACCGTGACTTGTTAGACCTACGTGACCTAGTGCTCTGATACCATGTTGTCACGACCCAAAATACTAACTCAGGTCGTGATGGCACCCAACACCGGGGTTAGGCAAGACCACACTCAGATTACTAAGGATTTATCCCATATTTGATTAAACATCCCAACACGTGCCAAGTTTTAAAGTTCAAAACATTAATTGAAAAAGATAGTAAATCATTTTTAACCAAAAACCAGTCGTAAAGAGGTGTGAGCCAAAATATATATACGGACCCGCAAACCAAAATAACCACTACGTGTGTGCCAGGAACTCGTGTCACAAGTCCTACGGGCATACTAACAGAATATACAAAAGATGTATTATACAGTCGCACTGTCTGAAAGAAATAGACGGGAAATAAGCAAAAGAAAACTCCATGGTGCTGTCGAGGATCGTCAGGAGAAGCAGCTCACCATGAAGTCATGTCCAACTATGATCAGAATCGAGCTCCGGTCTGATAACCAGATGCACCAGCCTCATAACCTGTACAATTAAGTACAAAAGCGTAGCATGAGTATATAAACAAATATGTACCCAGTGAGTATCCCGCCTAACCTCGAAAAAGTAGTGCCGAGAGGTCAACTTGACACTCACTGTGGTCCAACAAAATGATTAAGCAAGATATAATATCAGTAACAGACATACGAGGATGATAAAAGCAGTAAACATTTAAAAGTAACAGTAGTTCAAATAAATAATGGAAGTAAACGTACAATTTCTACTTCATTATTCTTTTCCTTCCTTTAAGAATATATCTTACCACTCCAAATCCTTAAAAGAATCATTAACAATTTAGCATGCGCATATAGGATAAGGACAACCGGCCTGAGCCATCATAATGATCATATATGTGCACTGCCGAGGGTCGAACGGCCTGAACCATAATATGTCTTTCAATCTCGCAGTGGCGTACAGCACGCTCCCATGAGAGTGGGGGAAATAACACTCCGCTCGCGGAATGTAAATTGCAAAGCGGTCACATGCACACACAATCCACACATTTACTTTTCATAATTTATTTTTTGTGAACAATTCCTTAAAATTACTTAAATTCCATGATCTAAGGGAAAAAAGCCACATGTAACATTAATTCACTAAGCATATAGTTCATTTCAAGTAAAACATAAGGCATGGTGTAGGCCTAACTACCCAGACATAACAATAATAGTCGCGACGTACAGACTCTCATCACTTTGCACGTACGTAGCCCCCACAAACATTAGCACATAGTCATTTAAAGAACCTAGAGGGACAGTTCCCTCTTACAAGGTTAGAAAAGAAACTTACTTCGTGTCAAACCTACTTTCCGGGTCAAGAATGCGCCCGAAACTCCAAACTCGACACTCACAGACTCTAAACTGACCAAATATTATACAAATATATCAATTTATACTCAAAACATGGAATTCTCCTACTACTTAGTCAAATTCATCATTCTTGAAGAAATCCTAAAATCCAACCCCGGGCCCGCATGCTCGGATTCCAAAAATTCTCGAAGGAAACACTCACCCATACCCTAAGGATCATTAATACATGATTTTTACTTGATTACATAGCTAATTGACGGGTAATTTTCTACATTTTCAAAAGCCCTAGGTTACTACCCCAAATCCTTAATTTTCACTAATTAGGTAGCTAATTTAGCTTGTAATCCATGCATCAAACTAATATTAGGGTAGAATTTACTTACCTTCAATAACTAGGTCGTTTTTCCCTCTTGAATGCTGAAAATCATCCCAAGGAAGAAGAAGAAGATGAGGAAAATAAATTAAGTCCCGCTATAAAAACACATTGCCCAGTGGTCTCGTCTATGCGATCGCAGCCTGGGCAGTATGATCGCAGAGCTTTAAATGACCAGGCCCTCATGGGCCTTCTATGCAAACGCGGAGAGATCCCTGCGAACGCACATGGTAAGGAGTAGCTGGGCTGGGCTCTGTGCGAATGCGGGTGGGGTGTGCGATCGCACTGGGTCAGGAGCCCAATCAATCGCGATCGAGGTGCCTTTTTTTTGCGAACGCACAGGGAATTCACCACCCCTGCCCAATTCCTTCTTTGCGAACGCAGTAACCCCTCTGCGATTGCAGAGAAGGAAACCAGACCTGGAATTTCTGGTGTTTGAAATTAGCTCCGAGGGGTCCGAAACTCACCCGAGCCCCTCGGGATCCCATCCAAATGCACTGTCAAGTCCGTATTCATGATACAGACTCACTCGAATTTTCGGAACGTGAAAAACCACAACGAAACTAAGAATTCGACCCCAAAACCAAATTGAATCAAACTTTGAACTTAAGGTTCTAAAATTCACTAACAATGCGCCGAACGGACCTATACTACTTGGAATGACACCAAATTTTGCAGGCAAGTCATAAATGACATGATGGAACTATTTCCGATCTCGGAATTCCGTTCGAACCTCGATAACACAAAAACACGTCCAAAACCACAATATTAACTTAAGGAAATTCTAATTTCGGTATTGGGCGCCGAAACGCCCTCGGGTCATCCAAAACCCATTCCGAACATACGCCCAAGTCCGAAATCAGCACACAAAGCTACCGGAATCGTCGAAACTCAATTTCGAGGTCGTTTACTAAAAATGTTGACCGAAGTCAAACTTTGGCCTTAAAGGCCAACCTTAAGGAACCAAGGGTTCCAATATTTCTCTAAACATTTCTGAATCCCGGACCACCCGCCCCCGCAAGTCATAAATCACAATAAGCCGCTATGGGAAGTTTCATTTAGGGGAACGGGGTCCGATAGTGCAAAACGACCGGTCGGGTCGTTACAATCACACTTTTAGAGCTAATACAAATTTATTTCCTCTTCTATGTATTCTCTCTATCTCTCCTGCTCTCTTCTTCTTCCTCTTATGTCTTCCTTTCTTAGTTAAATCGTGTCAAGTTCAATTGAAACAAGATATGGCACATCTTAGTAACTACATGACAGTTACATATGCCAACTGAAGTACAAACTGTAATGAAATCATGTGCATACTCTTAGAGTATCATTCGCTCAGTCCTCCCATTCACTCCAACCTCACAATCACTCATTCCTTACAATCACTCCATCCTTACAGCCACTCATTCCTCCTAGGCGCTCAGCACTCGACACTCGGCACTCGCACTCGCACTCACACTCGCACTCAATAGGTACCTGCGCTTATTGTGGATGCCCAGACTCCGGAGGGGCGATTCCATCCCAAGCGCTATAATAAGACAACTATGGAATGGATCAATTATACATGCTGCGGTGTGTAGCCCGCTCCCATAAATACTCTCACAATAAAACCCTTCGCCTCACTCATTCTTCAATCTATCGAGTCTCTCAGGCTCTCAAGAATCATGATAATCAGCCCAAACAATAAGGATATAATTTATCAATAAAGGACAACAGAGACTGAGATATAATATGCAAATAAAAACTGTGACTGAGTAAAAAATGACAATTTAACAAATAATTCAGCATGTAACATGATGTAACTATTCGATTGGTTGTTGTGAGCCACTGCGTCTGGCTCGGCAGTTTGAGGTCATGTGTAGCTTCACACAATGTATTATGACTTGTGTGCATTGTCGGTTCGGATTTTTAAGAGGTTCGAAAAGGATTTTCAGGAGTGACTCTTATTTGAGAAGCTCGAAGTTGAAGGAATTGACCAAGGTTTGACTTTTGAGTATTTGACCTCGGATCAAAGTTTCAATGGTTCCAGTAGGTCCAGACGGTGATTTTGGACTTGGGCGTAATTCCGGAATTTCATTTGAATGTTTCTAAAAGGTTTCGGCATCATTTGGCGGAAGTTGGTAATTTAAAGGTTTAGAACTTTCCTTAGTTTAACTATGGTTTGACTTTAAGGCTATCAGGTATAGATTGTGGTTTCGGAACTTAGAATAGGTTTATTTCATTATTTGGACCTTGTCTGCAAAATTTGGTATCATTTGGAGGTGATTTAATGTGGTTCGGACGCTCGATTGCGATTCTAAAAGTTTTTGAAGTTCATTGTGATTTTCATGTGTTTTGGCATTCGATTCGTGATTCTAGAGGTTATTTTGGTGTTCCGATCACGCGAGCAAGTTTGTGTTGTGTTATGGGACTTGTTGGTATGTTCGGACGAGGCCTCGAGTGGCTTGGGTGAGTTTCAGATAAGTTTAGCTTGTGTTGTGCTTGTTTTGATGCTTCATCATCGTTTCTTCAAGCATAAATGGTACCACATTGATCAAATGAGCTCCAAATTTAGTTTTTATTAAACCATTAAATCCATATCCTAATTATGGAGCCATAGCAAAAACAATCGTCAAATTTGGACATCGTATGAGGGAGTTATGCTCATTTCCGTGTCGGGGAGACTAATGGTTTCTGGTGTGGTCGCAATTGCGAACATCTCTATCGCAATTGCGATGCCCAGTTCGCAATTGCAAACTTTTTGTCGCAAATGTGACCTTTTCCAGCCCTGTTCTTGTTAGAAATTGCGAAGGCTTCTTCGCTTTTCGAGGGTTCGTAATCGCAAATGCGACATCTGCACCTTGTTTTCAGCTGTGTAATTCGGGTTTTTGCTTCATATTATCAAACTTTGAACCCTAGGTCTGAGAATGAGCGATTTTGAGAGAGAATTTTCGTATCAAATCATTGGGTAAGTGCCTCTAACCAATTTTGTATTATATTTTGTGATTATACCTTAGATTTAACATCAAAATTCAAGAGAATCTAAAGGAAAATTTGAGGAAAATTCTAAAAACTTTCAAAATGTAAAATGATGATTTGAAGGATGAATTGGTATCGGAATTTGAAAATTTTGGTATGGTTGAACTCGTACCGAAATGGGTGTTTGGGTTTTGTAAATTTTATCGGGTTCCGAGGTACGGGAACAAGGGGTTGAGGTTTGTTGACTTTTTGCAAATTGTATAAAGATCATAGCTTTGTTAACCGAAATTATTTTCTCTTACACTTTTTGATGTATTTAAGTCGTCTTTGGCTAGATTGAACCGAGCGGAGGTGAATTTGTAAAGGGAAATCTAATTTGATTATTGATTTGGCCGAATTGAGGTAAGTGTCTTGCCTAACTTTGTGTGGGGGAAACTACCCCTTAGGAATTGAATAAATTGTGCTATCTTGTTATGTGAAAGTCGTGTACGCAAGGTGACGAGTGGGTACCCGGTTTATATGTGGTATTTGACCAATTTAAATTTTCTAGTGTCTTCCCATGCCTTTAATTAAATTGTCATAATATGTAGTATCTCGTTGTCAGTCTACTCTTACATACTTTATTTGAAGTTGCTAGCATCTAACTATATTTCTTGCTCATTATTTGGCCTGATATGCCTTAGTTGAAGTTCCTTCCTTCCTTATTGTCTTGTTACTGCTTAATTTTTTATTTTCTTCTATGTCTTGTACTTATCTGCTACCTGTCCTAATTGTTGTTATTACATGCTTAGTTATCATGTACCTTACCTGTTCGGGGATTTTGTAAAGTTTGTTGTGTTCCTCCGGGTACTATGTGGTTCCTCCATTGTTGTGCATTGATACCCTTGATTGAAGAAATTCTTGTAAATGGAGTTACTGAATTGTTGTCATTGATTTATATTATTCTAAGGGGGATCGGGCTGCACGCTGCAACAGGTGAAATAAGGGAGGTGGTGAAATAAGGGAAAATATTTATATTGTGATATCGTTATTATATGGTGGGATCGGGTTGCATCGCAACAAGTGAAATAAGGGAGAATTGATATGGTGGAATAAGGGTGAATTATGATATTGACACTATATGGTGGGATTGGGTTGCGTGCTGTAACATATTTTGTGTATTGACATGATATTGATATTATACGGTGGGATCAGGTTGCACGCCGCAACAGGTGTAATAAGGATGAATAGATATAGTGGAATAAAGGTGAATTTTGTTATTGATATTATATAGTGGGATCAGGTTGCTCCCCACAACATATTGTGTGTTTGTATTCCCTATTTGTTGTATTGGTTTCGGTTCTTTCGTACGAGATGAGAATTTGTATTCCCAGTTCTTTACTGTTTTCCGATGAAGAGTTATTGATGTTGACTTAGCGCCTTGCCGCCATTTCCTCAGTTCTTTTTCCTAATACTATTATTCTGATAAATTAATTCTTAGGTGAATTTACTACGTTGAGTCATTGTATCCTGTCCTACTGAGTTATTAGTAATATAGTGACTTTAGATAAATAAAAGAATTAATATCATGTTGCCTTGTGTGACTTTTAAGTTAAAACCCATTGTTTATTTCGATACTTACCATTTTCTACTAGTTGTCATATTTTACTTCAATTGATTTCTCAACTTAATCTCCTTGGCCTGTCTGAGGTTTTTATTTTACTTAAAAAAGAAATCATTATTATATTATAATTTAATAAATCCTATATTAAATTTAGTAGCTTATCAAATGTTGTATTTATTTGAAAAAGGTTATTTTCATTACCCAAATGATTTCCAAAATAAACTCATTTTTCTCATTGATTTCCTACTTGATTCAGAAGTTGTAGACTTACTTTTGCCATATATATATATATATATATATATATATATAAAGTCTCTTAAACATCTTCATTAGCATTTGATGTACTGAGTGGCACGTGGATTTTGCCGTGCAAGGTGAGATGGAAAGATGTGGGAACAAGTGTCGTGTGTGTTAAAGGTTGAAAGTTATGATCTATGGTATGAAATTTCGAGAATTGCGATTATTACAGTCGTGTATTAGAAACGATTTGATTGGTTGAGTTGACATCGTTTTCCCTACTTGAGCACATTTACCCTTGTTTGTATTCCAACTATGTCGTTGTCTAGTTACTTGGTTATGTTTCGTTTCCATCCATGTTTCCCTTATCGTTGCTACTAATTGTAATCTGATTACTGTTTGATATTCGCATTTCTTTAAATATTCCTTTCTTGTTAGCTTTATGTCATATCTTGCACAAGTTTAGATGTTCAGTGAGTGTCCTGACCTGGCCTCATCACTACTCTATCAAGGTTAGTCTTGATACTTACTAGGTACCACCGTAGTATACCCATGCTACGCTTCTGTACATTTTTGTGTGCAGAGCCAGGTACTTTGGATCGAGTAGGTTTTGATACTCATGCTTGGTGTGGCTGGAGACTTCAAGGTACACCTGTCGGGCGTTCGCAGGCTCCTGAAGTCACCCTCTAATGTATTTATTTCCATTGTTTCTTCTATTCCGGAACAATGATGTTATTTATTATGTAAAATTTCTCCTAGAAAGGCTTATGACATGTACTACAAGTTTTGGAAATTTTAAATTTTATAGAGAATTCCATTTCTAAAGTTGTTATATGTTATTTATTATTTTTATTCAGTAAATGTTAGGCTTACCAATTCCCTAAGACTAGGTGCCATCATGATACCTAACAAAGGGAAAATTGGGCCGTGACAAGTTGATATCAGAGCTCTAGGTTCATAGGTGCTACGAGTCATAAGCAGGTTTAATAGAGTCTTGTGGATCGGTATGGAGACGTATGTACTTATCTTCGAGAGGCAATGAAAACTATTTGGAAATTCCACCTCTTTCATTCCTTATCGTGCGACATTGATTCATCTCGAAGAATATATCTTATGTCCCTTTGCATCCACTTGTGTATCGTATTGCACACTCGATATCATCTATGCGCCGACTGTTCGTGATGTTATGGATGGGCTAAGAAGGAGCCAGGAATGCTCAAACATTGTCTCAGCGTGTCGTCCAGACTAAGAATGCAGAGGTATTGAGAGACTCTTCAATTGTTCACATGGGGGTGCAGTGGGTTCTGGCATCTGGTTGATTAGTACGAGCTTCTGAGGGTTTAATTGGTTGACTAGTGGTCGCGATCGTGGTAGGGTCACGAGGTGGATGATGATTTGGGGATAGTTGGCGGTATTGGAGACTATTTGGTTCGCATGAGATTTCTACTCAGTGAAAGATACATTTTATCATTCAAGGCACTAGATAGAGCGAGTTTGACTGTCACGAGAATGGATGTGCACTTAGAAGATGACTAGGAGTACTTTGTGATTGGTGTTGTACGAGCTGTGAAGGTTAGTTTTGCGGATCATCAGATGTTGTTTTCAGATTGCAGAGTCAGGTGTTACATCAGTTTGGGCTGGAGATGTGTATATATAGTTATGGTATTGGGAGGTTCCCCAAAATTTGCATATGATTAAGATATGGGATCTTGCATGGGATTATGTTGGGGATTGCAGTGTTTCTATATCATTAATGGATATGCATTTCAGTATTCAAGAGAAGTAAGAGAAACAACTTCAGATTCACAGGAGGTCTATTCAGCGTGGGCATCTTGGTTACGGCATTACGGGGTGCTTCAGAGGAAATACAGTGGTTTATGAGCTTCTGGGCTACGTGGTTCGTGCTAGGATTTTCTACATTGGGCTTTGGTTGGGATCATCGTGTATTGAGAGGGAGAAGTGTTACCCTAGGGAAAGATGAGGAGTATTCGAAGAAATGGGTCAGCTCTATGGTGTTGGGTCAGCATAGGAATGGAAGTAATTGGTCTTCTTTGAATGGGAATTCTCTACCAGCATCTATGGCAGTACTTTTGGGTTGGACAGTTTGTGTAATTCGGTTGAGTTAGGGAGATGCGATCCTGATGGCTTAGTAGCGTGCAGGAGGGTCTCGCATAGTTCCTAATGATGTTGGCCACGGCTTGAGTCGGCTGTCTGCTATGGGCATGAGGGATATTTTGTACATTATGGTTTTCTCTGGATATATATTAGAAGTTAATAGAATGCTGGCACTATTGGACATCATATGCGAAGAGCGTACATTTCAGGAAGGCACCTTGTGTTATGAGTTGCAAATGCTTGGCTAGTGGTATACTGATTACGGGGTTTTGAGGCTTCTGAGTTCAAATTTCGTAACGCAACTGGGAAATTTACATGGTTGCTTCAGTAAGATGATGTGATGTGAGTGATGTATCATACATTCGAGTAGCGTAGTTGAGATTGGGTATGGAAGCTATGGTATTCCTGAGGTTTTGAGGCTGGATGTCCTCATATGCGAACTATTCCTTGTTTGCGGATTGTGAAGAAATGTTGAGAAGGAGATGACAAATGGCATAAATTGTCAGTAAGTTGCTATGGACTTTTGGAAGGATATTTACCTATTTGGGAATGATCAGGATTTGGTTTGGGGGCTATTTGAAAGCCCAACGAGAGCGTACTTTGTATCAGATCAAGTTTGGGTATTCTTGTGAGACTGTTATCACAGTTATGTTACCGGGAATGATGGATATTATTTGTGCCCTTGGCCTATGTTATGTACCTCTCTTATGCAATAATGGGATGTGAGTTTGTATGATTATTCTACGCGCATGTTGTAATTCCGTTCAGGTCTTATGGCGATGTGGGCAAGATGGCCTCGGTGATGTTGATTTGCTCATTGCACCTTAGTTGTGCTTGTTTTCCTCCATGTTGTTCTATTTATTTTCATTTCCCACAGTTATACTTGTGCACTCTATTGTGCTTGATATCAGCATTCATGTGATGAGTGAACTCGAGCACTCTCGCTCGATGAGTATCCCTATGTGGATTGATATATTTGGGGCCGGGATGGACGTCGTAGCGGATGTTATGTGAGATGTCCTTTCCTTATGTTTATATTGTGTTATTTTTCCCTCAGTGGGATAAGTTGATGAAACTGTACTTTGTCATCTATATCTATTGCACTTTTTAGATAATCCTCGTATCTTGCTTTCCTTCTATTTTGCTACATGCCTGGGTTATTTCCTGTTTGGTGTACGGACCGTGTTATGTAAGAATCTGTGTGGTTCCGTGATGAGTTGTTAGCTGGGTTGCTAGTATTGGCTGAGAAGAGGTTCTTAGACCTGGGATTCACACTATCATTTTGGGGTGAGGAGTAGTTGGAAGGATAATGCTAGTTCCGCTCAGAATTGGGCAATGGATCTTGAGGGAGGGGGGAGCTTCTTGTCTTGTTGATTTCATGGGTGGTTGTGAGTTTCTGCATGTTTCTTGTATCTTGGTCAGCGTTGTGGAGGTCCGAAACAAGGTTTTATTCAAAGTGAAGCATATTGCTGGCATCCAGATTGTTATTGGCAGCTATGATGGTCAGAAGATATTACTACGGGCATTTGAGTTGTGTGGAACATCATGTGATTGTGCCCTGGGTTGAAATTGTGGCTCGATTCAGCTTGTTCAGGTTTGTACCGCGTGATGATGAGAGATTCAAATCCTATATTGAGTTTCATATGTTGAGGGTTGGTTATATCTTAAGTTATGGACTACGGATGAAGTGATGTCTTCAGTTAAGTTGCGTTGTCAGGTCTACATAGGTTGGGTGATGGGGAATCACCCCCAGGTGTATGTATGGTGAGCTCATGCAGTGATTTGATAGCTTTGGAATGACTCCTGGCACGTTCGAGGATGAACGTATGTTTAAATGGGGGAGGATGTAACGACTCGATTGGTTGTTCTAAGCAACTGTGTCCGGCTCGATAGTTTGAGGTCATGAGTAGCTTCACACAGTGTATTATGACTTGTGTGCATCGTTGGTTCGGGGTTTTTAAAGGTTTGGAAAGGATTTTCAGGAGTGACTCTCATTTGAGAAGCTCAAAATTGAAGGAATTGACCAAGGTTTGAATTTTGAGTATTTGACCTCAGATCGGAGTTTTGACGGTTCCGGTAGGTCTGGACGGTAATTTTGGACTTGGGCGTAATCCTGGAATTTCATTTGGATGTTTCTAAAAGGTTTCAGCATGATTTGGCGGATGTTGGCAATTTAAAGGTTTAGAATTTTCCTAATTTTGACCATGGTTTGACTTTAAGTCTATTGGGTTCGTATTGTGGTTTCGGAACTTGGGATAGGTCCATTTTTTCACTTGGAACTTGTCTGCAAAATTTGGTATCAGTTGGAGTTGATTTGATGTGGTTCGGATGCTCAGTTGCGATTCTAGAAGTTCTTGAGGTTCATTACAATTTTCATGTGTTTTGGCGTTCGATTCGTGATTCTAGAGATTATTTTGGTGTTCCGATCATGCGAGCGATTTCATGTTGTGTTACGGGACTTGTTGGTATGTTCGGACGAGGCCTCGAGTAGCTTGGGTGAGTTTCGAATAGGTTTAGGTTGTGTTGCGCTTGTTTTTGATGCTCTGTCGTCGTTTCTTCAAGCATAAAGGGTACCACATTGAGATTCAGTTTTTATTAAATCATTACATCCGTATCGTAATTACGGATCTATAGCAAAAAGAATCGTCGAATTTGGAAATCGTATGAGGGAGTTATGCTCATTTCCATATCGGCGGGACTGCTGGTTTCTGTTGTGGTCGCAATTGCGAAAATCTCTATCGCAATTGCGATGCCCAGTTCACAATTGCGAACTTTTTGTCGCAAATGCGACCTTTTCCAGTTCTGCACTTGTTCTCAATTGCGAAGGTTTCTTCGCTTTGCGAGGGTTCGCAATTGCGAACCTTGGATCGCAAATGCGACATCTACAGCTTGCTTTCAGCTGTGTAATTCGGATTTTTGGTTCATTTTATCATATTTTGAACCCTAGGTCCGAGAACGGGCGATTTTGAGAGAGAATTTTCATATCAAATCATTGGGTAAGTTCCTCTAACCAATTTTCAATTATATTTTGTGATTATACCTTAGATTTAACATCAAAATTCATGAGAATCTAAAGGAAAATTTGGGGAAAACTGTAAAATTATTCACAATGTAAAATGATGATTTGAATGATGAATTGGTATCGGAATTTGATAATTTTGGCATGGTTGAACTAGTATCAGAATGGGTGTTCGGGTTTGTAAATTTTATCGGGTTCCGAGGTGCGGGCCCCGAGGTTTGAATTTTTTTGACTTTTTACAAATTGTATAAAGATAATAGCTTTGTTAATTGAAGTTATTTTCTCTTGCATTGTTTGATGTATTTAGATCGTCTTTGGCAAGATTGAGCCGAGCAGAGGTGAATTTCTAAAGGAAAAGCTAATTTGAGTATTGCTTTGGCTAAATTGAGGTAAGTGTCTTGCCTAACTTTATGTGGGGGAACTGCCCCTTAGGAATTGAGTAAATTGTGCTATCTTGTTATGTGAAAGCCGTGTACGCAAGGTGAAGAGTGGGAACCCGGTCTATATGTGGTATTTAGATTGTCTAGTGTCTTCCCATGCCTTTAATTGAATTATCATAATATGTAGTATCTCATTTTCAGTTTACTCTTACATGCTTTATCTGACGTTGCTAGCACCTAACTGTACTTCTTGCTCGTTATTTGGCCTAATATGCCTTAGTTGAAGTTACTACCTTCCTTATTGTATTGTTACTGCTTAATTGTTGAGTTTCTTCTATGTCTTGTATTTATCTGCTACCTGTCCTAATTATTGTGATTGCATGCTTAGTTATGATATACCTTACCTGTTCGGGGATTTTGTCAAGTTTGTTTTGTTCCTCCGGGTTCTATGTGGCTCCTCCACTGTTGTGCACTGATACCCTTGATTGTAGAAATTCTTGTAAATGGAGTTACTGAATTGTTGGTATTGATTTATATTATTGTAAGGGGGATCGGGTTGCACGCCCCAACAGGTGAAATAAGGGAGGTGGTGAAATAAGGGAGGATATTTATATTGTGATACCGTTATTATATGGTGGGATCGGGTTGCACGCTGCAACAGGTGAAATAAAGGTGAATTGATATGGTGTAATAAGGGTGAATTATGATATTGATACTATATGGTGGGATAAAGGTTGCGTCGTAACATATTTTGTGTATTGACATGATATTGATATTATAAGGTGGGATCGGGTTTCATGCCGCAACAAATGTAATAAGAGTGAATTGATATGGTGGAATAAGGGTGAATTTTGATATTGATATTATATGGTGAGATCGGGTTACGCGCCGCAACATATTTTGTGTTTGTATTCCCTGTTTGTTGTATTGGTTTCGGTTCTTTCATATGAGATACTGAGAATTTGTTTGCCCGGTTCTTTATTGTTTTTCGAGGAAAATTTATTGACGTTGACTTAGCGCCCTGCCGTCATTTCCTCTGTTCTTTTTCCTAATACTATTATTTTGGTAAATTGATTTTCTAGGTGAATTTACTACGTTGAGTCATTGTCTCCTGTCCTGCTGAGTTGTTAATAATATAGTGACTTTAGAAAAATAAAAGAATTAATAGCATACTGCCTTGTGTGACTTTTAAGTTAAACCCCGCCGTTTATTTCGATACTTACCATTTTCTACTAGTTGACATATTTTACTTCAATTGATTTCTCAACTTAATCTCCTTGGCCTGTCTGAGGTTTTTATTTTACTTAAAAAAGAAATCATTATTATATTGTAATTCAATAAATCCTATATTAAATTTAGTAGCTTATCCGATGTTGTATTTATTTGAAAAAGGTTATTTTCATTACCCAAATGATTTCCAAAATAAACTCATTTTTCTCATTGATTTCCTACTTGGTTCAAAAGTTGTAGTCTTACTTTCGTCATATATACATAAATTCTCTTGAACAGCCTCATCAGCATTTGTCGCAAATATTATGTATTGAGTGGCACGTGCATTTTTCCGTGCAAGGTGAGATGGAAAAATGTGGGCACAAGGTGTCATGTGTGTTAAAGGTTGAAAGATGTGATCTATGGTATGAGATTTCGAGAATTGGGATTATTGGAGTCGTGTATTAGATACGATTTGATTGGTTGAGTTGACATCGTTTTCCCTACATGAGCACATTTACCCTTGTTTGTGTTCCAACTATGTCGTTGTCTAGTTACTTGGTTATGTTTCGTTGCCAGCCGTGTTTCCCTTATCGTTACTACTGTTTGTAATCTGATTACTGTTTTTTTATTTGCATTTTTTAAATATTCCTTTCTTGTTAGCTTTATGTCATATCATGCATAGGTTTAGATGTTCAGTGAGTGTCTTGACCTGGCCTCGTCACTACTCTACCGAGGTTAGACTTGATACTTACTGGGTACCACCGTAGTGTACTTATGCTACGCTTCTGCACATTTTTTTGTGCAGAGCCAGGTACTTTTGATCGAGTAGGTTGCGATACTTATGCTTGGTGTGGCTGGAGACTTCAAGGTATACCTGCTGGGCGTTTGTAGGCTCCGAATTCACCCTCTAATGTACTTATTTCCATTGTTTCTTCTATTCTGGAACAGTGATGTATTCATTATGTAAAATTTCTCCTAGGGAGGCTTATGACTTGTACTACCAGTTTTGGGAATTATAAATTTTATAGAGAATTCTATTTCTAAAGTTGTTAGATGTTATTTATTATTGTTATTCAGTAAATGTTAGGCTTACTTAGTCCCTAAGACTAGGTGCCATCACGATACCCAACGGAGGGGAAATTGTGTCGTGACACATGACTTCTTTGGGTCTCAACAATAACAACATAGCCTAAGAATTATTTCTTACATAGATGGCAGCTCAACTTCTCTAACACATGGTGAAAATACGGGTAACAACAAGATTATTCAACTATACTGTTTCATGGAATTTACCAAGTCAAAATTCCTATGGTGCACGCCCACACGCCCATCATCTAGCATGTGCGTCACCTCAACATTAATCACATCACACGTAATTTGGGGTTTCATACCCTCAGAACCATGTTTAGAAATGTTATTTTCCTCAAACTGTGCAAATCCCTACTCAATAAGCCCTTGCCTCGCGAATCGGCCTCCGAATGCCTCAAATATAGCCACAAACAATTCGATACAATCAATACGAGCTAAAGGAATCAGTTCCATAAGAAAATACTAAGTTCTTTGTCAAAAGTCAAACAGTCAACTCAAAAGCCGGCCCCCGGGCTCACGTCCCGGAATCCAAAAAAAGTCACCAAATCCGGAAGCCCATTCAATCATGAGTCAAACCATACAAAATTTACCAAAATCCGACACCAAATCGTCACTCAAATTCCCAAATTAAACTCTCCATATCCCTAGCCTAAAACTCCTAAATTCTACCTAAAAAACACACAAACTAGGTGGGAAACATAATTATTGAATAAAAATAACCACAAGTGACTTACCTCAAAAATTCCTTTGAAATCCCTCTCAAAAATTGCCCTAATCCGAGTTTGCAAAGTCAAGAAATGATAAAACCCTCGGAACCTAACGTTTATATTCGGCCAAGACTTTCTCGCACCCACGACAACTTACCCGCACCTGCGGCTTCGCAGAAGCGACAACTCTCCCGCTTCTGCAGTAATTCACTAGGGACAAACCTTCACACTTGTGGAACATACTCATCTGCGCATACGTAGGTGCGACTTACTTCCGCTCCTGCGCTTCCCCCTCACTTCTATGCTCAACCTCACTGCATCTGCGACCACACAGGTGCGGTCAAACCTACGCACCTGCAACCACTGCACTCCCTTCTCCTGGACGTATCTGCCCTTCTCATCTCGCACCTGTGATCAAAGCTCCGCATGTGCGATTTCACCAGAGGACTCCAAGCTTCAACAACCCTTTAACTCCAAACCTTGATCCGTTAACCACCTAAACTCCACCCGAGGCCTCCGAGACCTCGATCAAATATACCAAAAAGTCCTAAAACACGATAGGAACTTAGTCGAGCCTTCAAATCACATCAAACAATGCTAAAACCACGAATCGTGCATTGATTCAAGCCTAATAAACTTTTGAACTTTAACTTCTACATTCGATGCCGAACCCTATCAAATCACGTACGATTGACCTCAAATTTTGCACACAAGTCACAAATGACACAACGAACCTACTCCAACTCCCAGAACCCAAATCCGAGCCTGGTAACCATAAAGTCAACTCTCTGTCATATTTCTAAATTTCCAACTTCCGTCATTTCAAGCCTAATTCCACTACGGACCTCCAAATCATAATCCGGACACACTCCTAAATCCAAAATCACAAAATAAAGCTAATAATACCATCAAAACTCCATTTCGGAGTCATATAACTGTCAACCATTTGAACTTAAGCTTCTAACCTTGATACTAAGTGTCTCAACTCATAACCAACTACCTCGGCAAGTCACATAACCAATAATTAAGGAGGGAATGAGTAGTAAATGGGAACGGGGCTACAACTCTCAAAATGATCGGGCGGATCGTTACACCAACATTGGCATGTGCCTACCACTGTGACACAACTAAGTGGTTTTCTAGGCCTTGTTGGGTACTATAGGAAATTTATTAGAAGTTATGGTCTTATTAGTCGACCTTTCACAGAGTTGCTCAGAAAAGATAACTTCATTCGGTCTACAAGTGTTGAACATGCCTTTAATGCCTTGAAGACTGCATTAACCAGTACTCTTGTGTTGGCATTGCCCAACTATTCTTTTCCCTTCTTGGTAAAAACATATGCCAGTGGCACAAGTATTAGGGTTTGTGCTCCTGCAGAGGGTCATCCTGTGGCGTTCATCAGTAAGGGCTTGGCTCCCAGGCATGCAACTCTCTCTATCTATGAGAGGGAACTCTTGGCCCTTTTATTTGCTGTGAGCAAGTGGTCACACTATCTTATGGGCCAGCACGTCATTGTAAAGACTGACTAGAAGGCCTTGAAGTACCTTCTAGAACAGAAGCTTCACACAGATTTTCAAGTCAAGTGGATTGCCAAACTACTACCCTTTGACTTTGAGATCCATATAAATAGGGCAAGGAGAACATAATTGCTGACTCCTTATATAGAGTTCAAGGAGCTGAACTGATGTCTATGCTTATTTCTTAAGTCCAAACTGACTTATGACAGGAGATTACAAACAACTTCTCTTCTGATCCTGAGCTTCACACCTTGATTCAGTCTCTACACCAATCCCCAAAAAAGCATTTTACTTGGCTTAATGAACAATTAAGAAGGAAAGGAACGTTGGTAATAGGAAATAATGCTTCTCTACGAACTAAACTACTCACTCTATGGCATTCTACCCAATCTGGTGGCCACTCTAACCTAGATGCCACTATCAGGAAAATGTTAGCATACTTCTATTGAAAGGGCATCTGGAAGGACATTGCAACCTTCATCAAGCACTGCACTACTTGTCAAAGGAATAAGTATGATACCCCTGATTCTCCTTGCCTTCTTCAACCTCTACCTATTCTTGAATTTTGATGTCACCTTGGACTTTATTGAGGGATTGCCCAAGTCCAAGAGCAAGACAATTATTTGGGTCACTACTGATCGTTTGACCAAACATGATCACTTCATTTCTCTCACTCACCCCTATACTGCACAGACTCTGGTGCCTATGTTCTTGGATAACATTTTCATACTTCATGGATTCCCTGCTATATCACCAGTGATATTTTTATCAATTCTTTCGGGAGAGAATTCCTCTCAGCTCAAGGGATTACTTTACAAACCTATGTTACTTACCATCCCCAAACTGATGGTCAATGTGAGGTGCATAGCAGATGCCTAGAGACCTATTTGAGGTACTTTTGCACTGATTCACCCTTTGATTGGTCTTCTAATCTGCCCTTAGCTGAATGGTGGTACAACTTCTACCTACACTCCTCCATTAAAATTTTCCCTTTTGAACTTCTATATGGTTATCCTCTTCCACTACATTTGCCTAAATTACCTGGAGATTCTGAAGCCACGTATGTTGAAGAAATTCTGTTATTAAGGGAATTCAAAATGCAAATGGCGAAGTTTCATTTACATAGAGCTCAACAGAGAATGAAAGCTCAAGCCGATGCTTACAGGACTAATAAGACTTCCAAGTTGGTGATTGGATGTCTTTCAAACTGCAGCCTTATAGACAATCTACCTTAGTTGGTTCTCCTTATCCTAAGTCGACTTCTTGTTACTTTGGCCCCTACCCTATTGTTGAAAAAGTTTGTGTTTTTGCCTATAAACTACTGTTACCACCAGAAGTTCTCATCAATCACACCTCCCACATCTCTCAACTCAAACGTTTCCATAACATTCCTTCCGAAATTATTCACCCTCCAGTCATTGACCTGGCCATCCAACTTTGCCCATTTCCTGAAGCTATTCTAGCTAGACGAATAATCAAAAGAGGGAACAAGGTTGTTGCCCAATGCATAGTCAAATGGTCCAACTTAGATGCCTCATATGGTAGATGGGAGCTGACCTCTGCACTACGAGCTCGATTACCAGGATT
The DNA here is from genome assembly GCA_005239505.1 of Nicotiana paniculata. Taxonomy (NCBI): domain Eukaryota; kingdom Viridiplantae; phylum Streptophyta; class Magnoliopsida; order Solanales; family Solanaceae; genus Nicotiana; species Nicotiana paniculata. The sequence continues at coordinate 76,293 of ML356909.1, forward strand.
CAGCCTTAAGAACAAGGGTGATCTTCATCAGGAGGGTATTGATACACATATTACAATGGCAGTTGAGTAGGACATCTGATTGGGATCATTTGACTTTTTTAGATTTTGGCGGGAAAAGTAGTTATTCTATTTTCTCTACTTTCAGTATGTTTTGCATTTCAAATTCGAATTCTAGTTGTATAAGTAATAGTTTGTAATAGTGTGATCACAATTTTGGAGCTAAAATGAATTTATTTCCCTCTTGTCTGACTTCTCTCAATCTCTCTTGCTCTCATCTTATTCATCTTTTCTCTTCCTCTCTTAGTTATTGTTCTATTGTTGCGTTTGATACCACATTTGGTATCAAAAAGCTTATATCCAGCCGAGCTATGTATCTCCCTTGTATAGTTTTTAAGGTAGTTATATATCGTCTAAACTTATTAATAAATGCTTTAACTTGCATATACTGGTAGTGTAGTATATTTATATACTATTAATGTAATTTAATTTGTTATAATAAATTACTTATCATCTATTTTAGGTTATTTAAATTGGATTACCTGTAATAATTTTTTAACCAAATATTTCTTATAACACCACTATACGAAACTCAAAACCTTAAATAAATAAGAGTATATTATCATAGTTATAATGAATAATGTTTTATCTCTCTACCTGAAAAAAAAACATAGAGCTGTAGATTATAACGTATTCTCGTTGTTCAATTATCTTATAATTATTAAGTAATAACGCTGAACTATCAAATTATATCAATTTTAGAAGCAAAAAAAAAATTAGAATTAGTTACGAACATCGTCGCTAATTTGTCGCTAAAATACTCGTAGCTAGAAGAATTGTTTGATAATCCGTTGTTAATCCGTCGCTAAATAAGATTAGCGACGAATTTTTCTGTTTAGCTATAAAATTTGTCCATCGCTAAAATCCGATTCTTTAATAGTGCTTATGACAATTATTTACCTATAGGTTACAACCACTTCTTTCGCATTTTCTTTTTACCATATTCAAGTGTAGAGACTAGACATCTTGTCTCAAGTTTTATATTTGGGATATTTACTACTACTTATTAACAAATTCCTACAATTATCTTACACCATACGATATTCAGAATATTGCTGAGCAATAGGAAGCTATTAGTCTTTAATGCCACAAACATATAAGTTTTTCTCCATGTATCAAAACAGCAGCTAAATAATTCTCTCGACTGAAAAAAATAAAGAAATTAATGCCATGTGTATATTGTCATGGGCGACTATCTAGCATGCCCCAATGACCCCTTGGACGCCCTCTGTAGCGTCCTGGCAAGTCTCCCAATGCCTAGCTCCATAGACGACCTTGTGGTCTTGGCCTCGCCATATGACAAGTGTGACCGTATCTATGTCGCCTTACCGATAGCCCTCGCTGGTGCGCAGCCACAAGTAGATGCCAACAGCACCGCGCGCGCAAACTCTGATGCGAAAGATAAGGTTGCTGCCAACAGACCTGCTTCTATTTTGTAGGAATCTAAGTCCTATTTATTGTAAATATAGATTAGTTTTACTTCCTGTATTTCCACTATGTCTTTCTAGCTTAGTTGGGTCAAGTCTTGTAACTTTGATTTATTTTTTCAAAGCATTATTAGGGGGCCTCAAGCAAGCAAACAATTCTTTTGTACTGGTGTCTTTCTCCCTCGACACAGTGTTGTTTTTCTGTAATAGCTTTCATTAATGCAATCAAGCTTTCTTTCATTCTCAATTCTCTTTTATGTTCTCTTAATTACTCTTGACATTGGTTTTCCGTACGATACAGACAATCTCATTTAACGTACAGAAAAGATCCCAGTTGACGGATAGTAACTACACGAAAAGAGGCCGCTTAACAATATAAAGCATATACATGTTGTACTGAGAGGCTTTTCCTTTTCCTCTAGACCGATGGTGTTTATTTGTTCAAAAGTTTGCAGAAACTGACCTTGGAAATACATTTTTGGTGTTTTTGCAAATGTGTTTCTTTTATACCCTTTTTGCAAAAAGAAAAACATTTTTTGGAAATTTCAAACTCAATTTCTTAAATAAGCAAGAAACAAAATGCTACTATATAAGATGAAAAATGGCAATCTCGTGAACTAAACTCTGTAAGAAAATGGGTGCTATTTGTACATCATGTCCCTTTATAATTTTAAATTTAAGAAAATGACCTTTTTAGTTTTTTTATATGTAAAAAATAAATTCTTTACGTGTAAAAATAAATCTCTCATATGTAAAAAAAAAAAATAGGGTCATAAAACTTAAAACAAATTTGTAAAAAGTCAAAAAACCAATTGACCCGTTCATTTGTAAAGAGCCAAACAAATTTGTAAGAAAATGCAATGTTTTGTATTTATAAAGGTCCATACTTACCCCAGACTTCGGCATCCACATCCTCCGACGAGTTCAGTGTTGGGCTCCAATCACGGGCCGAAAATTCGCTTGGACCACACTCACATGCTTGTCGGGCTCCGTTATAATTTGAACAACGGTCTATTTCGGGGATTTTTTAGACCTGATTATAATTTATATTTAGGACAGATCTGGATAGTTTTATGCAGATAGTGTAAGGAGATAGAGTCAAAATTAAAGTAAGTCCTTATGATTTAACCAAAGGTTTTTCCGTAGAAATAGTGTACGCTGACACTTTTCGGCGTTGTGAAATTCCATGACATTATATTGTAAAAGTTGCATGGGGCGATCAAATACGTCGCCCTTTTAATTTATACCCATTTTATTTTTCCGTTTGTATACGTATTCTATTTTTATTAAAAGTATTTTAAAAGGACGATTTTGCCCTTCAGGACTATTGACAAAACTGTAGACTGCAGGACAAAACTTCAGCATATTTTGGTATGAAGTTTTAGCAAATAAACTAAATAACTTCAATATGCATTAGAAAAAACTCATTAAAAAAATTACATACTGCAAGACAAAAACTTAAGCATGTTTAGTCTGAAGTTTTAGCAAATAAACTAAAAAAATTGTGCATGTTTAGTCTGAAGTTTTAGAAAATGAACTAAATAACTTAATCATGTTTAATCTAAAGTTTTGGCAAATGAACTAAGTAACTTAAGCATGTTTAATCTGAAGTTTTAGCAAATGAACTAAATAACTTAAGCATGTTTAGTCATAAGTTTTAGCAAATGAACTAAATAACTTAAGCATGTTTAATCTGAAGTTTTAGCAAATGAACTAAATAACTTAAGCATGTTTAGTCATAAGTTTTAGCAAATGAACTAAATGACTTCAGCATACATTAGCAAAAACTCATTAAAAAATTACATACTGCAAGACAAAAATTTAAGCATGTTTAGTATGAGTTTTAGCAAATGAACTAAAAAGCTTAAGCATGTTTAGTCTGAAGTTTTTGCAAATGAACTAAATAACTTCAGCATGTTTAAACTGAAGTTTTAGAAATGAACTAAATAACTTCAACATGTTTAGACTGAAGTTTCAGATAAAACTCATGACAAAACTGTAGACTGCAGGATAAATAACTTCAGCATGCATTAGCATGAAGTTTTAGCTTCAACATGAAACAACATCATGATACATTAGCATGAAGTTTTAGCTTCAAGATAAAATAACTTTATGCAAGTGTGATTCTGAAGATGAATTTTGACAAATTTCTGATTTTTTGATAAAGCTGCTGAGAGGAGAGGAGGAGATCTTTTTTCATGAATGAGGATGCAGATTAAGCTATTTATCAAAGGTGCAATTTTTATATTATTACGAATTTTTGTCAACTGGCTACCAAATCAATAATTTTTAAAAATAAGGTACATATTAAAAAGAGGCCCAAATATAAGGTACGGCCGTAAATCTCCCCATTATATTGAAGTTTTACTTGTGAAATATAAAGCTCTAGGATAGTAACTATTTTTCAATCACAAAACTAAAAAGTGACTATTTCTGAAAAAAATTCCCTTTTCTCCGTGCAAAAACTTAGTGGCGTTTGGACATAAGAATTGTAAAATTTCGGAAAAAAAGTGAAAAAAAATTCAAATGAAAATAGTATCTGAAAATTAGAGTTGTGTTTGGACATGAATACAATATTTATTTTTGAATTTTTGTGAGTAATCTGAAGTAAAATTTTTGAAAAATAGCTTTTTGGAGTTATTTTAAATTTTCAAAAAATTTCGAAATTTATCTCAAGTGAAAATTAAAAATTTTATAGTTAAACACTGATTTTGATGAAAGTGAATTCTTTTTGAAAAAAGGTGATTTTTGTATGGCCATATTGATATTGATATTTATAGAATAATTGATGTACATTTGAGAGAATACAGATATTTATTTATCTCAAAATAGATAGATAAATAAATAAATAAATAACTGTAGCACACTAATGCTCAATTTTTTTTGGTGTCAAATGTTGCTGGGGCTAGGAAGGTGGCACGTTAACTCATCAATCAATGATAGTTTGTGGGGATGTTGAAACCAGACAGTATAGATATATGGCAAGTTAAGCAATTGATAAGATTGTATGCCACCAATTGCTATATTAGTACCTAGGTATAGTGTTAAATGAATATAGGCTGTTGACAAGATAAATAAAATAATTAAAAGTGTGCACTCTCTAACATGTTAGAATGACGATCACATACTTTAAAATGATATTAAGGAGAATTTTTTATGTACTTATATTTCATGAAAAAGAATCAAGCCCGTATGTGAAAAGGCATATTGAAAAGATAATAAAATAATTAAATAAATAAAAATACTTAAGCTTTTAGCTGAGGTAGTCACACGCCTCAAGAATTCCGATCTAATCAGAGCAGAATGAATTAAAGACGATACATATAGCACTAATTTATAACGAAGACTTAGTTGAATAATACTCCTTTGTTCTAGTTTTATGTGAATCTATTTTTTTTTTGTTCCGTTAAAAAAAAAATCTCTTTCTAAATTTGAAAATAATTTAGCTTAAATTTTCAATTGTACCTTTAATGAGAAACAACATAGATACTTTAGATCCCTTTTTGACTTGTTTAGGACCACAAATTCCAAAAATCTTATTTTTTAAAAAATTTTGTGCCCAGTCAAACAGGTTCACATAAATTGGAACGGAGGGAATATGTATTGTATTCCAATTAGGGCTGTGCATGGATCAGATCGGATCGGATTTAGCACATTCGGATTTCAGATTCTAGAAAATACAATCCGAATCCGATCCGAATTAATATCGGATCGGGTTGGATTTTAAAGTTTGGATTGGATCGGATTTTCGGATTTCGGATCGAATTATTATGCCTCAAAGTTGCAAACTCATATGTATATTTTCTTTGTAAAAGAGGCAATACAATAAGAAAAATTCATGTTTCTGCAATTATGAGAGTACTATGGTGCCAATATAATCAATTGTAAAGGTAATAACTTGGAGAAAAATATAAAGAAAATACTAATTATCCGAAATTAAAATTTAGTATTTATACATGCCCTAATAATTTCAGCTTAATCGTATTAAAATTATACCAATCCGAATCCGATCCGAAATCTAAAATTTTAATAAATACAATCTGAAATTTGATCCAATCCGAAATCTGAAATCCGAAATTGAACGGATCGATTCGGATTTCGGATATCTAATCCAAATGGACACTCTTAATTCCAATGTCAAATTTGGTTTAAGATATTCCTACAAATTGCTATATGTCATAGCGCATTGTTATAGGTGTTTGTGTTCCTACAAATTGCTATATGTCATAGCGCATTGTTATAGGTGTTTGTGTCCTTCAAATGGTCCTATCACATCGTCAACCGACAGAAAACTAAAAGGTGTAGCATTAAAAATAAGAAAAAAATAAAAAACTGAAAGGTGTTGTGAGATTTTACTTCTTCTCTGAGGTGATTCAATTTTCTACTCTCATAAGTCATAATTAACTTTGCAGGCCTAATCTCACTGCTGTTTGTGGCAGTAATACAGTAAGTGGGTGAAGTCTTTTTAGCAATCGATTCAATTACAGAGTTATTTAATGGAATTGACATGTTAATACAAGAGATGCTGTTCATCGCACCATGGTTTTTCTATTGTTAAGAGACCATTTGGAATTTTCTTCCCATCTAGGTTTCGGCTAATATAGAAAAATAAATACACGAAAAAATTAATAGGATTATAACTTTATTTTTTTATCAATCAAAATAGTGTGGCGAAGAGATTTGACACTTTTAAAATTTTACATATGATGGGTTTATAGTACCTTAACTTTATGTTTTGATGATCTAACAAACTTACTGTCAAAGAACCAGATAAAGAACTTGACGCACACTTGGTATATATCTCAATCAACGGACTCAAGCTAATGTGAGCTTTATGACTTCAGAATATGAAGAATCAACTCAGGGACCTAATCCGTTTGGGTTTCCCTGACAACAGTACGAAGTCAACTCTCTACAGCTGGAAAGTGACTGCCTGCACTGTACATGCAAACAGTGCAGCACAGTGCAGCAACCACTTCTCATTGGGAAGGACCTTGTACCAACCAAGTGATTATATCATTCAAGTGATGTCATCCAAAGAGTATTAACAAGAAACATTACAACAAAACATCACATGGACACTTGTGAAATCATTTAAGCACTTCAAGATCTGATAATCAAGCATTCAATTCATAAGTGCATCAAGAACGAAGTACAACACTACTACGGACCAGTTCGTACAACAAGTCTCTTGTATGTCCTTAGTTGAGTTGTAAATTTGTATTTGTTCTTCATTGTTATTCCTACTTTGCTTATCTAGAAGCTTTAATTAGGAACCTCTGAAAACCATAAACCCTTAGTGTTTGTGTCGTGACTAGAATTAGTCATAAGTTGAAATCTTTGTAATAGGTGTATTGCAAAGTGGCTTATAATAGGTGTATTACAAGTTAGTCAGGGATTAAGAGTTTAATTCCTATGTTGCAATAGGTTGTAATCTAAAGATTTCTCAGTTGTGAAGTTGAAATCCTACCAGTGTAGGCTGTGGTTTTTGATCCCCTTGAGCAGGAATTTTTCCACGTAAAATCCCTTGTGCCATTTACTTATTGTTGCATTAGCTAGTTCTGTGAAAACTGTTATAGGACCAGGTCTCTATACAGTTTGGTGGACTCATACAATCTATCAATTGGTATCAGAGCATGTTCTTTCTAAAAGGTTAACACCTAGAGAGGATCCTCATCACGGCTGCTCCACCAAACTTCGAGGAAGGACAATCAACCTACAGACCCCCAAGATTCAACGACCAATACTATGGCTGGTGGAAAACTAGAATGCATGACTTTATCATGGCAGAAGATTCTGAGTTATGGGATGTCATTTGTGATGGCCCTTATATCCCAACAAAGAAGGTCGGAGACCCTGCAGTGACAATGCCAAAGACCAGGAAAGAATACAACGACGTAGACATGAAATCTGTGAAGAAAAACTTTTGCGCCAAGAAGATTTTGGTGTGTGGCATAGGACCTGATGAATACAATAGGATCTCAGCCTGTCAATCCGCCAAGGATATATGGGAATCGTTACAAACAACACATGAAGGAACCACTCAAGTAAAGCAGTCCAAGATTGATATGCTTACCACTGAGTATGAGCTCTTTAGAATGAAGGATGATGGACCCATTCAAATATGCACATTCAAGTCACTTCCATCATAAATGAGTTATACTCGCTTGGTGAAATCATTCCAAGGAACAAGCTTGTGAGGAAAACTCTTAGTGTTTTGCCCAGCTCCCGGGAGAGTAAAGTGAATGCCATTACTGAAGCAAAGGATCTGCAGGCACTAACCATAGATGAGCTGATTGGGAATCTGAAAACCTATGAAATGAAAAAGAAGAAGGACAGTGAAAGAAGAGAACCAAAGAAGGAAACGAACCTGGTACTCAAAGCCGAAAGAAATGACTCAAGTGAGGAGGATAGTGACATGGCTTACTTAATTAGAAGGTTTCAAAAAATGGTTAGAAGGAATGGAGGCATACCAAAGAGAGGTAGTTCCAGCAAACCAAAGAATTATGACCTCTGTCATAAGTGTGGAAAGCCAGGGCATTTCATCAAGGATTTCCCTCTCCTGAAGCAAGAACATTTCAAGCACAATTCTAATAAAGCATCCAAGAGGAACCCGGTTCCTGACAAACGCTTCAAAAGAAAGAACGTCGCTGACAATGTTGTGAAGCAAGCTATTGCAATATGGGGAGATTCCTCCAGTGAGTTTGAAGAAGAAAATGATGCAGGTGATAGTTCTATGATGGCAGTTGAGAGTGAAGCCAATGAATATGACTCAATATTTGTTTTGATGGCTCAATCAGACGGTGATGAAGATGATGACAATGATGAGGTAAAATTTCGGTATGTTCAGAGAAATTTGAAATCCTACTCCCCTAAAAAACTCACGTCATTAGCTAATGTGTTAATTGATGCTTACCATATTCTTGTAAACGATAAGGATGCCTTAACTATGGAGTTGGGAGATGTTGAGAAAGCTAGAGATGACTTGGTAGTTTGTGTTGTTGATTTGAAGAAAACTATAGATAATCTAAAGAATGAAAATGAGGCTTTAATTGAGAAAATTGCTAGTGTAGAACACTAAAGAGACGATTTGATGGTGGTAGTGGTTGACTTGAAAGAAACCATCGAAAATTTCAGTAAAGAGAAAGATGCCTTAGTTGAAAAAGTTGCTTCTATTGAGCAAGAAAGAGATTAGACTTAAAGGAATAAATAGAGGAACTAAAATTTGAATATAGGCCTGGTAATTCTGAAAATGGGAAAGAAGCCGCAAGTGAAGCGCACATTAAGCTTGCAAATGAGTTGAATATGGTAAAAACTAGCTTGTGTGATGAACTTGAGAAAAATAGATAGCTTCAGACAGACTTAGAAAGAGTGAAGAGTGATTTAGAAAAGTCTCTTAAGTGGACTTGGTCCTCTGATGCTGTTACTTCCATATATGTTAACAACAGTGGAAACAAGCAGGGAATAGAGTTCCAAAAAGAGAGAACTCCTTATAACCCTCACATCAAGTATGTCACTGTACCCGATAATTGGCTGTGTACCCACTGTGTGAACAATGGGTATTTTAAAGAAAATTACAAAGCCAGGGTTTAGTCTCTTCAGAAAAACAAAGTTTTTGCTGAAAAAGGACCAGGTGCCACTCACAAAAAACGTATGTTACCTGCATGGACTAGAATATTACTTATTCATCCCTTTTCTCATTACAAGGGACCCAAACTTGTTTGGGTTCCTAAATCTAACCCTTGATTTCCTTGTGCAGGGAACAGTGAAAAGAATCAGTCAACAATGTTTCATGGACAGTGGATGCTCAAAGCACATGACTGGGAATACCATGGACTTCCTTTCACTGAAAGCCCTGCAAGGAGGGAGTGTATCCTTTGGAAAAATGAAAAAGGAGTACATCCTTGGTGTTGGAAAAATTGGAAAATCACTCACTCACTCAATCGAGAATGTATACTATGTCAATGTTCTGAAGTACAGTCTCTCGAGCGTTTCTCAAATATGTGATAAAGGAAACAAGGTGGAGTTCCTGTCAAAGATATGCACAGTTACTAATATGGTAACTGGTAAAGTGGTACTTGTGGCCAAAAGATACAAGAATATCTATGTTGCTGATTTCGAGTCCTTACAAAATGGTGATCTGAGCTGCCTGAAAGCAATTGATGATGATGCTGAGATGTGGCACAGAAGGCTAGGGCATGCAAGCTTCTCTCTACTGAATAAGCTGATTTAGAAGGACCTAGTTCGTGGTCTGCCAAATTCAAAGTTCAAAGAGCACAAAGTTTGTGATGCATGTGCTAGAGGAAAGCATGTGAAATCTTCGTTCAAGCCTAAGAAGGATGTCAGCACCTCAAGACCACTTGATCTCCTTCATATGGATCTATGTGGCCCTATGAGAGTGCCAAGCAGAAGAGGAAAAAGATACATTTTTGTAATAGTTTATGACTATTCCAGATTCACTTGGACTTTGTTTCTCAGAACAAATGATGAGACCTTCGAAGTATTTGTAGCCTTTGTGAAGAAAATTCAAGTGAAGATGGAATCAAAAGTGGCATGCATCAGATCCGATCATGGAACAGAATTTGACAATGCCAAGTTTGATGAATTCTGCAATGAAAATGGCATCACCCTCAACTTCTCAGCTCCAAGAACTCCACAGTAAAATGGAGTTGTAGAAAGAAAGAACAGAACCCTTGAAGATATGGCTAGAACAATGCTGATTGATAGTGGGATAGCCAAAAACTTCTGGGCAGAAGCCATCAACACTGCCTGCTACTTGGTGAACAGGTGCATGATCAGGTCTTTCTTGAACAAAACCCCCATGAGTTGCTAAATGGAAGGAAGCCCAATCTAACTCACTTAAGAACATTTGGGTGCAAGTGTTATGTTCTCAACAATGGAAAAGATCAGCTTGGAAAATTTGATTCCAAGAGTGATGAAGGAATTTTTCTGGGGTATTCTTCTAAAAGTAAAGCCTACAAAGTTTACAATAAGAGGACTCAGTGTGTTGAGGAAAGTGTTCATATAATCTTTGACGAGTCTCATCCTTCCCGTGAGAAGAGCAAAAATGATGATCAAGATGGAGAGCCACTGCTGGTTCCAGGAGAGATTATTGACATGGCAAATGGAAAGACATATATGATGAGTCAAGTGAAGGAAACAGGTAAAGACAGTGCAATTTCTTCCTCTCCAACTGAAGAGGAACCAGATACTACAATCACAACCACTGAAGCTGAAGAAACAGTGGTTGATGCAGTTCAAAGTACTCTACAGGTAGCATAAAGAAGAATGCAAGGGAACCAGTTAGGATTACCCAGCTCCTCCACCAATGATATTCAAGTACCCAATTGGAAACACAAAATCTCTTATCATCTCGATAATATAATCACTCCCCTTGATTCAGGAGTCCAAACCAGATCAAAAGCCAGAAACTCACTTGCCTTCTCAGCTTTTCTCTCCCAAATAGAGCCCAAAAACATTAAGAAAGCCTTAAAAGATGCATAATGGATCACTACTATGCAAGAAGATTTGCATCAATTCGAAAGGACAAAGTGTGGCACTTGGTACCTAGACCCTCAGATCAAACCATCATAGGGACCAGGTGGGTATTCAGGAACAAGCTTGATGAACATGGGAACACTACAAGGAAAAAGGCAAGGTTAGTTGTCCAAGGGTACAATCAGGAGGAAGAAATTGATTATGACGAGACTTTTTCTCCAGTTGTTCGTATAAAAGTTATCAGAATCCTCATTGCCTTTGCATCACATATGGAATTCACTCTGTTCCAAATGGATGTCAAAAGTGCATTTCTGAATGGTTTTCACAAAGAAGAAGTCTATGTAAAGCAACCTCCAGGGTTTGAATGTCATGAACATCCTGAATATGTGTTCAAATTGGATAAGGCACTATATGGATTAAAGCAGGCTCCTCGAGCTTGACATGAAAGATTGTCAAATTTTCTCTTAGAAAATGGTTTTGCAAGAGGAAAAATTGACAACACTCTATTTCTGAAGAAATGAGGAAAGAACCTGCTCATTGTTCAGGTATATGTCGATGATATCATTTTTGGGGCAACATCTGACTCACTATGTGAGGAATTTGCAAAAACTCATGGGAAGTGAGTTTGAGATGAGCATGATGGGGGAGTTGAATTTATTATTGGGTCTTCAAGGAGCTTCTGAAGAGGTTTGACATGGAAGCATCAAAAGTGATTGACACTCCCATTGCCACTGCTACTCGACTAGACGTGGATGAATCTGGCTCTCCTGTGAATCAAACAATGTATATAGGCATTATTGGGTCTCTCCCCTATCTCACTGCCAGCAGACTAGACATTATTTTCAGTGTGGGACTATGTTCAAGGTTTAAGTCAAATCCCAAGGAACATCATCTGAAGGCTACCAAAAGAATTATGAGATATCTTAAGGGAACACAAGACCTGGTTCTGTACTAACCTTCAGGTGACAATTTTAATCTTATTGGGTATGCTGATGCTGATCACGCATGTTATCTTGTGGACAGGAAAAACACATCTGGAATGGCTCACTTCTTAGGATCATGTCTTATTTCATGGGGAACAAGGAAGCAAAATTCATTAGCTCTTTCGATAGCTGAAGCAGAATATGTTGCTGCAGCTTCCTGCTGTGCTCAGCTCTTATGGATCGAACAACATTTGGAATATTTTGGTGTGTACACTGACTGTTTTTCTCTTCTATGTGACAACACCAGTGCACTCAACATGGCCAAGAACCCGGTCCAGCATAAAAGAACCACACATATTTGTAACGACCCGACTGGTCGTTCCTTGAGATTTACCCCATTTCCCCTATTTCTGCATTATTATGTATCGCTATCTTGTTTTTGATGTGTTGGATCAATTGGTTTTGGTCCGGAGTGGTTATAATGAGAGTTTAGGCATTTAGCCTTTTAGAGCAGCCTAATAGTTGAGAAAGTCAACTTATTGGTAAATGACCTCAGAATATGGATTTTATGGCTCGAATAGCTTTGTTAGGTGATTTGGGACTTAGGAGTGTGTTCGGAATATTTTTGTGATGTCTGGTGTAGAATTAGGCTTGAATTGGCGAAAGTTAGTTTTTGGCGGTTTCCGGTCGGTAGTGGAAAATAGGTAATCGGGGTCGGAATGGAATTCTGGAAGTTGGAACAGTTTTGTAATATCATTTTGGTTATGTCTGCATAATTTCAAGTTAATCGGAGGTGTTTTGGTTGGTTTCGACGTAGTTGGCGAAATTTGGAAGTTTCAAAATTCTTAGGCTTGAATTTGATGTAAATTTGGTGTTCTCATGTTGTTTTTGGTGTTTTGAAGGCTCGACTAAGTTTGAATGATGTTATGGGATATGTTTGTATGTTTGGTTGATGCCCCGAGGGCCTCGGGAGTGTTTCGGATGGTTAACGGACCAACTTTTGGCTTGAATTCTGGGCAGATTGTTGCTGGTGTAAGGTTCTGGTTTCCTTCTACGCGATCACGTGAGGATGTTTGCGATCGCATAGGGTTAATTGGAGAGGAAGGATTTTTGTTAATCGCGATCGCGTGGAATGGGTTGCGATCGAGTGAGTATGAGTGTTTGGTCAGTGCGATCACGTGGTCTTGTTTGCGATCGCGTAGAGTTAAAGGGGCGCGTGGGTTTAAGTCTCGATGAATCGCGATCGCGTGAGGTTGTCTGCGATCGCGTAAGGTAAATTGATGGGGCAGCAAGTTTTTTCTTCGCGATCACGTGCCAAAGTTTGCGATCGCAGTGAAGGAATTATTTTAGCTGTGCAGAACAATATAAAAGGACCCCCTCCGCAAAATTTATTAGTTTTTCATCAAATTACATGCGGGAGGAGTCCACTGAAGGGGGTTTTGAGAGGGGATTTCCAGGTTCTTCAGCAAAGGTGAGTTCTTTGATTTGTTAACCCCGTTCATATGCTATTTTATTGAGATTAGACTTGAAAATTTAAGGATTTGGGTAGGAAAAAATTGGAAAAATGGGAGGAAGGAATTGGGATTTCTTTTGAGGTTTTGGAATGGCAATTTTGGTCCGATTTTTGTGTTCTTGGAATGTATAGAATCGTGGGAGGACGAGGGTCCTAATGATGTAAAAATTTTCGGATTCCGAGACGTGGGCCCGGGGCTCGAGTTTGGCCGAATTTCGAGATTTTTGTTTAATTTGATGATTTTCGATTGGATTGTGTTCCATGAGTATATATTGATGATATTAACTGGGTTTGGCTAGATTCGGAGCAATCGAGAGCCAATTTGAGGGGCAAAGGCATAACGGACTAGTGTCGCGGCCTGGTAGAGGTAAGTAATGGTCTTAAATCTTGTCCTGAGGGTATGGAACCCCGGACTACATATTTTTTCACTGAATTTGGAATGGCGCACATGTCGGATGACGAATATGTGGCGCTAATGATTTTTGGATTGGACTGGGTCCTCTCCGCGGCAACTAATGAGTTGCATATTTACTCAAAATTTTATGTTAAATTATGTTCTAAAGATTTGTGAAATATTTGGGTTGTAAGACATGTTTGGGGCCTCGTGCCGATCTGTTTAGACCCCTTTTTAGGGCGTTTTACTGCGGTATTTCCTCACTACCTGTTGATGATTTTACTCAGCATCATTGTGCATACTGTTTTATTTGAAACTCAGCCTGATTTACACTACATGAGCATTAAATTGATGTTTTCGGGTCGAGTACACCATTCTATTACTTCGCCCGAGGGGCTTTTCGAGTGGTTCCACCGAGTGTGGCCGAGGACAAGAGTAATGGTGAGGTGCTGAGTGATATTAGAGCTTGGGCTGAAGGAGCCCCTCCGGAGTCTGTACACACCCCCCAGTGAGCGCACCGAGTGCGAGTGATTGAGTGATTGGGAGACATGAGTGGCTGTGAGGTGCTGAGTGATTGTGAGGTGCTGAGAGATTGTGAGGCATGCCCGAGGGGCTGATTATGAAACATGTTTTCGCCCGAGGGGCTACTTATGATTTTACTACATTCATTTTGCGTACCAACTCTTTGTTTTAAAGTTGTTAAAAATGTGCATTGTTTTAAGGACTTTTATGAGGATGATTTCTAAGGCATGATGATTTCGTATATCTATGTATACTATTGGAAAGTAAGGCTGTGTATATTGTGACTTGATGACATTGATTTTTATGTGATTCCTTGCTACTTAGACTTGATTTATCTCCATTACTACTGAGTTGGCGTACTCACATTACTCCCTGCACCTCTGTGTGCATATTCAGGAGCAGATATCGAGCGTTAGCTTTTATATATATATCGCAGCGGAGCCGGATCGTGGGGATATAGAGGTAGCTGTTCAGCATTAGCAACATCTATGCTTTCCCTTCCTGTTGTATTAGCTTTGATTCGGAGTTTTTTTATCATAGTACTTTATTTTGTCTTATTTCACTAGATGCTCATGACATGTTGGCTCCGGGTTTTGGGGATGGCAGTACTGTGTGTAAAATTTGCCTATTATATTAAGAACTTTCTGTATATTGTTATAAATTGCTTGAAACTTAAATGGGGTTTTCAAAAGGAAATGTGAACATGCGGTAGTCGGCTAGCCTAGTTCCACGATAGGCGCCATCACGGCCGGTTAGGATTTGGGGTCGTGACAATATTGATGTGAGACATCATTTTCTCAGAGACAATGTGGAGAAGGGGCTTATCTTCATGATGTTCTGTAGTATAGAAGACCAAATTGCAGACATCTTCACCAAGGCCCTGAGCAGAGAGCATTTTGATAGAAACAGGATGGCACTGGGGCTAATAAAGCCTAATTGAGAACCTGATTCTTTCCATATGGCTATGAAAGTTACATTCAGGTAAAATTAGCTAAAGTGTTTTCTGGCCAAGTCTAACTCACTTCTATACCGTTGCAGGTAGACACTCATAATGATTATAGAAGCTGCAGAAACAATACATGAGCGGTAAAAGAGGGTTGAGAATTTTTGAAAGACCGGTCTTGGATGCTGTTGCACCCATGGAATCTCAGTTGAGAGAGGCCATATAAAACATGTTGGCCAATGCTGCTGAAGGAATAGTGAATGAGGAAACTTCTACCATGCCCGAGTCTCAAGGGGAAGGGACTCAGCCCACAGTGGAAGAAGGAACAATGGTGCCCTTCGAACCATCTGCATCAGAAGAAGCTACGACACCCCTCTTAATGAACTTGATCCCTCTCCTGAGGAAACAAGCCAGGAATTATCTTCCCAGGTCAGCTTCAACCCTTCTCCTTCTCCTCACTTTGACGTTGATCCTTTGGATGCAATCCCTCCGGTTATGAGATCTAATGACGAGGATGAACAGGATGATGTAGTTCTCAGTGCACATTTTAAAGTAAGGAAGCCAATGGTCAATCCTGAGCCACCTTCTAAGCGGCCTACCACAAGGTTGCAAAAGAAGGAGGCTCTTGAGTCTGCCTTGAAGAAAAGCAAAAAGAGTAATAGGAAGAAGAAAAAGAGGCTGGTGAATGATGGAGAGATTGTTTGTGTAAGAACATTCCGGTAGTAGAAGTGGATGAGGAAGTTCAAAAGGAACCAAGTTCCTTGGTTAGGATATCTCAGAAAAAGAAACAATCTGCTGAGAGTGCTTCAAAAGAGGCTGTTGAAACACCTCATGAAAAGTCTGTGAAAGGTTGTGACAAGTTAAAGCAAGTCGTGGAGGAAGAATCAGTGTCTGATGATGATATTCTAGTGAAATCAAGTGGCAAGGGTAAGTCCATTGGAAAGTTTGGTAAAAGAAAATTGGAGAATGTAGAGGAACCGGGTTCTGTGAAGAAAGTGAAAAGTGGAAGTGCGCTTGGCAAAGAAAGGCTGAGATACAAGAAGGTACTGTGGGGTCACACATTTGACCCAGAGATTTATGAGATGGCTGGTTTGAGGCAAGTACTCGAGATGGTCGAATTTCAACAGTGGGGACATCTGTTCAAAGTGGATGTGCCCAAGGTGTATGAGGATGAGATCCAAAGTTGCTATACTAACCTCTTCACTGTTGAATCCGACCATATCTGTGCTTTAGTGAATGGGGTAGACATTGTTATGGACTCTGCTGTGTTAGGAGACATTCTCAAGGTCCCTTCTGAAGATTTGTCGTCTGTAAGAGGTGCATGTGGTTCAAATTTTAGACGCACCATAGTTAAGGAAAGAGCTGTCCAGCAGGGGGAACGGGTACACAAGAAAGCTCTGCTTCTGTGTATCAGCTGTTATTCGAGTAGGTTGACAAGGTTCTGCTTCCTCGGGCTGAGAAGAGGTCCATCACATCCAGGGCTGAATTGTATCTTATGGAAGCACTGGATGAGTTCCGCACTGTCAATTTGCCTGCCATCATGATTGAACATATGCAGTAAGTGAAAACATTCAAAGATAGGAACCATGGACTTCCTTATGGCTTTCTCCTCACGCGCGTCTTCAAATTCTTTGATGTGCCTTTGGGACAACACAAGATGGGGACTAAGGAGAAGACCTTCTCGCAAACTACTCTAGACGAATGTGAGTGTGTTGAAAAAGTTGAAGGGGTAGGAAGCACTTCGACGATCTCACAGCTTATCAATGTTCAGAACAGTGCTACTGAGGAGATCAGGAAGTTGAAGGCAAGGAATATAATTCTCAAGACTCAGCTAAGTCAGGCTCTAGAGGCACTAGGGTCCTCCAGTTCATCTAGGGCAGAGATTACTCATCTGACCAAAGAAAATGCTGATCTCAGGAAACAGGTTGAGAACCTGAGGGAGAAACTGCTCGCAGAGCAAATGTCCGCAAATGCTCGAATTAATCTCATTCTCAACACTCTTGCTGCTGTTTCCAAGCCATCTTCCTCTAGTGTCCCCTAGGCTAATCCTTAAGTGACCAGTGACCAGTTTCCAGTTTATCTCTTTTGTTTTGATGACTTGTGGCTGTTGTTTTTGTTTTTATTTGTGGTGTGGATTGAATTCGCTTGTTTTGCTCCCGCTTTTAACAGTCCAAATATGACTTTGCTGTAATGGCAAAGGCTTACATTTTGTAAAATCAATGAAGACTCTCCTCTTTTGCTATAAATGCTTATGTTTTTCTTCTTCTCTTTTCTATCATGTTGTCTGCACACATGTGGCATGAGTTAGCTAGGCTAGACTTCTTTATGCTGATTTCTTACTTGTGTATTTTTAATGATGCCAAAATAGGGAAGATAAATTGAAGCAAGGGGATCTGATTAAGGTGGAAGCATAAAGTTAGGGAGAACTTATGAAGTTCTTGTTACTTTATCTGGTTTATTTTGCTCTGTATATGGTTGTCAATTTTTAAGTTTGTCATCATAAAAAAGGGGAAAATTGATGGGTTATAGTACCTCAGCTTTATGTTTTGATGATCTAACAAACTTATTGTCAAAGAACCTGACGCACACTTGGTATATATCTCAATCAACGGACTCAAGCTAATGTGAGCTTTATGACTTCAGAAGATAAAGAATCAACTCAGGGACCTGATCCCTTTGGGTTTTCCTGACAACAGTACGAAGTCAACTCTCTACAGCTGGAAAGTGACTGCCTGCACTGTACATGCAAACAGTGCAGCAATAACTTCTCATTGGGAAGGACCTTGTACCAACCAAGTGATTACATCATTCAAGTGATGTCATCCAAAGAGTATTAACAAGAAACATTACAAAAAAACATTACTTGAACACTTGTGAAATCATTCAAGCACTCTAAGATCTGATAATCAAACATTCAATTCATAAGTGCATCAACAACAAAGTACAACATTACTACGGACCAGTTCCTACAACAAGTCTCTTGTATGTCCTTAGTTGAGTTGTAACTATGTATTTGTTCTTCATTGTTATTCCTACTTTGCTTATCTAGAAGCTTTAATTAGGAACCTCTGAAAACCACAAACCCTTAGTGTTTGTGTCGTGACTAGAGTTAGTCATAAGTTGAAGTCTTTGTAATAGGTGTATTGCAAAGTGGTTTGTAATAGGTGTATTACATGTTAGTGATTGATTAAGAGTTTAATTTCTAGGTTGCAATAGGTTGTAATCTAAAGATTGCTCAGTGGTGAAGTTGAAATCCTACCAGTGTAGGTCGTGGTTTTGATTCCCTTGAGCAGCGATTTTTCCACGTAAAATCCCTTGTGCCATTTACTTACTGTTGCATTAGTTAGTTCCGTAAAAACTGTTATAGGACCAGATCTCTATACAATTTGGTGGGCTCATACACTCTATCAATATATAAAGTTTGAGTTGAAGACAACACATGTATCCTTTCTTTAGTACACCCCTAGTCATGGTTGTTATAATACATTGTGCAATTTGACGGATATTTTATTAATTTGATACATGCCATCTATTGTATTTATTTTGATTCGTTTTAGTTAATCATTGACAATTTTGTCTGGTTGCTTCACTCAACGTCACTTCCTTTTTGTCATGCAGAGAAATGCCATAGTTTCGTTCTCTTATTTCCACTGCCTTTGTGATATTCTACTTTCAATTTTTTTAATGATTCTGGACGAGCATTGACTACTTTATTTTATAATAGTTGGAGCTACCATTTTTAAGATTAATTAACTTAATATTCTCAAAAAAATGTGTGGGTGTGCAATCTACATCGTACTGTGTTTATGACTACTATTTGCTTTTTCTTCCTTTATTAATGCTCTTAATTTATTATTTATTTTAACAAGATTTAAGTATTTAAAATGGATGTGCCGTCCTTTCAAAATTCAGTGATCACATGAGTGGAAGAAAATATTTTCCATAGAAATGAAGAATGATGAGGCCATTGTTCTACAACTACACTAATTCGTCTTTAATATTGATCCATCACAATAAATTACTTTTTAAGTGGGGTGGGTTGGAGTGTTGTCTTCTCCAAATATCTTTATATATTTTTCGAAAAAGGCCTAAAAATACCGTTTAACTTGTAGAAATGGTCTATTCATGTCATCCGTTAAATAATGCTCATTTCATGCTACTGCCGTTACACCATTAGCTCACCTATGCCATTATTGAACTAACGGTACAATTTCTTTTTTTTTTTCAAGTGAGCCAAAGGTGTAACGGCAGTGACATGAAATGAGCATTTTTAACGGATTTCATGGATAAACCATTTCTGAAAGTTGAGTGGTATTTTTAGGCTTATATTTTTTAATTAAATCGCATACAAAGCAGGAAGTAAGAAAAGCAAAAAGATGCAATTAACTATTGAAAAACATATCTTATGAGTTCTCTAATTGTTTGACCAGCCAAAGTAACTTTGCTTTGCATAGATTTTCTTTAATTAATTGCTCAAATCACTTTTTGAGTGGCAATTAAAAATTTGGTCCTATGTTTCATCCTACGTTGAAGGAAAAATGGTTTCTTAATGATGCTGAACAAACTAGTTTTATTTCTTTGTATATATATATATACTACTCTAAAAGAAGAAAGTAAAGGCAAGAGAAGTCGAAACAAATGTAGTTACATATGACCGTCAAGAATATATGCATGATGCAAGAAATTAGATTAATTAAATGCAATTTGATTGGTACCAAGTTTCAACAATAAATCAGTTCCAATTAGTTCGGGTTAAACTTCTTAAAGACTCAAAGTACATATGTTCGGGTGTGTTTGGTACGAAGGAAAACAGAAAATATTTTTTAACTTTTCTATGTTTGGTTGATTAAATATTTTGAAAAATATTTTTCGTATGAACCCATTTCTTCCAATTGGAGGAAAATATTTTCCTTATCGAGAGAAGAAAATATTTTTCAAAACTCTTTCTCAACCTTTCCGATCCTCACCAACCCACCCTACACCTCCACACCCACCCACCTAACCCCACCCCATGCCTACTCATCCCACCACTTCTCTCCAAAAAGGTTTTTTTCTTTCTTTCAAATTTCAGTTTTTTTTTCTGTCACCACCCACCCTACTATCTCTACCCATTCACCCCTAACCCGCCAAACCCCACCCCCCACCCCTGCACAAAAAAAGTTTTTTTTTTTATACTTTTTTTTTTGTAATTTTTAAATTTTTGTTTTTTTTTCTGCACCTCCACCCCACTCCCCATTCTGCACAAAAAAAAAAGTTTTTTTAAACTTTATTTTTTGTAATTTCAAATTTTTGTTTTTATGTTTTTCTGCACCCCCTCCCACCGGGAAATTATAAAGATTACAGTTTCAAAAGTTTAGCGGTTCGGAAGTTTATGAAATTTGTGGGTTCGGAAGGTTGCTGGTTCGAAAGTTTATGAAATTTGTGGGTTCGGAAGGTTGCTGGTTCGAAAGTTTATGGCTTGATGTTTATTGTATCTAAATTATTTATGAATACTCTTGAGAAGTTATTTTCCTTAATTTGAGTACCAAACACCAGAAAATGAATAAGATTACTACTTGTTTTTTAAGAAAATATTTTTCGTTATACCAAACCCACCCAATATGTTAAAACAAGTACAAAAATAACATGTACAGATTTAAGGTGTTGTACAACAAGTTCATAGCAATCTAAATGAAGTGTGTATGTAATCACAATGTTCTATATTGGCTATTAGCCGGTGATGTCTTGTTCTGTCTATAGGTATGGTTCGCATGTAGGTTTTTCTAGTTTGTCATGACCAAAATTAGATGGTTGTGATAGGCACTTAGCCACTTATTGAGCATTTTATTCGTCAAGTGTACCCGAACTGATAGGTTATAAGTACCTTCATTTTATGTTTTGATGATCTAACAAACTTATTGTCAAGAATTAGATAAGGAACCTGATGCACTTTTGGTACAAAGCCACAAGCGCATGAAAATAACCTGACTCAAGCTAGAGAGAGCTGTCAGAACTTCAGAAGCTAAAGAATCAACACAGGCAACAGATGATCTTGGATTCCCCTGGCAACATCACGAAGTCAACTCTCCACAGCTGAAAAGTGACTGACTGCACTGTACATGCAAACAGTACTGTTGACACCCAATTTTTCCCTATATTATTTCCAAAATGCATATATCTTTTCAAAACAATGCATGAACATCAATTATTATTTTTCTATAATTTCTATATTTTTAAAGATTTTTTAATTAATTTATCCCAGTATTTTTTATTATATGGACAATTACTAATGGCATTACTATTGGTTTTATGATAATTTTATTGCTTAATTTTATCATTTATGTTTACGCTAAGCTTTAATTATTTTACGAATAGCCGTACTTACATGTTTGAGTTATAATTGCAATAACTTTGCAGTAATAACCCACGAGTGTATAATTACTTTATATCACAAACAATTAACCTTTTGTATTTTTATAATATTAAGTAATTATTTCAAATCAATTTTATGCATAAAAATTATTTTTTATCATTTATTAACTATTTTTTACAAATTATTTTGTCAATTAAGTGAGTATTTAATAAATAGCCTTTTATTTTCGAACCTAAACCGCTCAAACATTAGCCCAAACCCTTTTAAAAGATAGACCAAACCCCTTAGGCCCAAACCTATAAATCCGACCCAATCACCCGTTTAATCGTGGCCGTTGATCATTTTGATCAATGGTCCACGATTAAACCTACCATAATTAATCCCCTAACACCCTAACCCCATTCATTTCACTCAACCCGGCCGCCCCGGAATCCCTCCTCCTTTCCATTCTCTCTCAATCACCCCCTAAAAACCTAGCCGTCGTCACCTGCAAAACTCCCCTTCTATGGGGTTTCTATGGATTTTTCGGCCCTTGCAAGCCTGTTACATCTTCTGGTTATTCGAATTCATTGATTTATGAGAGAATCTCGAAGAGATTCAACTTGGTTCTGTTCAAAACCTTTCTCACAGGCCTATCTATGGCCATTCTCGTTGTGAGTACTGTTTCTTGCCTATTTTGGTTCAAATATATGGTTTTCGACTGATTTTCTTTTACTTCTACTATTTCTGAATAACCCTAGGTTCACTAGTCTTTGAATCTGTTCAGATCTTCGTAGATCTGAGATGATTCGAGTATTATTGGGTGTTTTCTTTTAAAAAATCTTTTGTTCTAGTTAATTGCTTCGATTTTGTTCACTCTTCTAAAATTAGGGTTCGTCCCAGACTTTCTTCAAAGGTTTTTCTAACTTCTCAGTGATTAAACTAAATGTTCTTCATTATCTTGACTGATTCTCATGTATATACTTCAGCCTTAGATGTTTTTTTTGTCATATTGATTTCTTCAATTTTGTTTTGTTATTATGTTAATTTTTGTGAACCAGTCTTATTAACTAATTCTATTCAGAGATTCGAATATTTTTCCCCGTTAAAATCAGAAGTTTTTGGGGATTTTTTACTTAGCTGATTTCTATTTAGGGATCCGAATAATTCTTTCCTATAAAATCAGTATTCTTTGAGATTTTTTTTACTGATTCGAATGAATGTCCTGTTAAAATTAGTATCTGCTGAGATTTTTACTTGTTCCCTTATTTATGACCTTAATTTATTATACTTGCCTTAATTAATTATCAGTATGGTTTGGGATTTTACCGACTCCTTATATGGTATGATTTTTTACCTTAATTGAGTCTCAGTTCTGACCGTTAACTGACTCTCTCCAATTAAAGGGGTCCTTTCCGGATTTCTCAATTGGAATTGATTCCCTAATTGGTTGCTTGCTCTTAATTGATTGAACTGTGATTCTCTTTACCTTATTTGTTTTGCTCCCTAAGTGCTATATATACACTCTCATTCTGCTTCTTAAAGACAGACAATAGTTCAAACACACACACACAAACTTTCTCTCATCTCTCTTTCTGCTACTTGTATTCATTGCTTGTTTAGCCGACTGAAAGCCAAGGCTAGACTGTCAAATGCTACCTATTTCACCTTCTGTTTTTGCTTCCTTAACTGGTATGTTCCTGCTTCTAATGCCATTCATTCTACTATGAAGTTTAAATCTATATGATTCTCTGAGGTTCTATTCATGTTAATATCCATGTCTTTTCTGCATTAGAATAACCGCTTATGTACCTAATGTTATATTCTTTCTTGTTAACTGTTTGATCAGTATGTTTAAGTTCACCATTTCTTGTTTATTGCTTTATTCAGCATGTTTACTTTAGTTTAAGTACTTCCATTACTTATTTCAACCAGCATGCTTAATTTTGTGTCTCAGACTCCTATCTAATTGACTTCAATTGGCATGACGAATTCTGTGTAGTTAGACTCCTGTCTTCAACATGACCATTCCTACACTTAGTTTCTGTGTTTTACTGTCTATTGCTGTTAGTTAACATGATTACTTTAGCATTAAGCCTGGCTGTTAGACTTATGTTGTTCCTGCCTAGACTCTAGGTCAGTATGTTATTGTGAATTTGGTTGTTGTAGAAACCCTTGCCTATTCCATGTATTTGTTACTCAATATGCTCTCACTCTTATCCTGTTCTTGTGTGTTTTTGATTCCTGTGTCCCCGACCCCTGCTCTTTTTTTTTTTTGTAACTGTTTGTACACCTAGAACTAGTTGACAAACTGAAGTTGAATCTAGGCAATGTGATGCTTTTGTGACCATGTTGTTGTTTCCTGAACCTTCTTTTCCTTCAAAAGGTTTTTCAACATGTCTTTTTTTTACTCTTAATATGTTTTCCCAAAATGTGTCCATTCTTAAAGTATTTTTTTACTCCTAAATGTTTTACTCCTCTACTGCTGTCCAAAATTTATTCCAACTATGTCAAGCACTCTCACTCCTGCTCTTAGATTACTTAAGTTCTGCCCCTCCAGTGTGTATACTGCCTAGGAATCCATGAGATTCCTCCGAACTCTGGTACACTGGGGCTGGCCTTTTCCATACTGCACATAATCACTTCCCTATTCAAAGGATCTTGGTGTGAGCACTGCTCGGGATCCCTGAGGTCCTTAGGGAACTTTGACACACCAGGACACCCTATTGGCTATGAGACTTTGGCATCCTGGATTGTTTTGAAGGCCTGGTATTTCCAGGTTCACTTTGGGCCTATCTCAGGCTCCTTATAGCATAACTTATATTTATTATGTAATTCATTTATTTATGATCTGTAATAATACCTTTGTAAACAGATATTGGGAAAATTAGTAAAGGAGAGGGATTCGAATGTGGATTTGTTTAGGGAGACCGGGTAGAAATCATGCTTTAGGTTTATATTGTGTTTGCTTGCATTAGAAATTCTGCCTTTAGGTTTATGTTGTGTTCACTTGCATTAGAAATCATGCTTTAGGCTCGTATTATGTTATTCGCATTATTAATCATGCTTAGGTTTATATCATGTTTACCATGATTTTAGATCACCTGTCATACTAGGAAATGTTATAGGCTCATAACTTTATTTGTTACAGAATTCCTCTTCTGCATAATCATGATCACCTAGAAATCCTGTTATTAAGTTACCATTGCAATTCTGCTTAATAAAAATGTCCATCTTTGGTGTGCATTAGAAATCCTGCTTTAGGACTATGTTTGTATCATGTCTACATCGCCTATCAATAACCTTCATGTCTATACAAATGTTTAAAAGCAATTTCAGCACATAGACAAGCATATTTATAGGATGTATTAAAACTCAAACTGTTTGTTTTCCTTTAGTCAATTTCCAGAATTTTGTTTGCATTTTAGACAACATGTTATAGGGTATCCCTGAACCACGCCTAGGCAAGCTTATAGGTAATTAAGGCATTACAAATTTGTAAAACTATGTTTTGTTTATTTGTGACTGCCCAGATTCAACAGGTTCTAAAATCAGCAGGCAAACTGATTAGGTCTTTACCGCTTCGCCTTAACATAATACTGCACATTCTCTGTTTTTCATGCTCACTTAGATATCATGTTCTAGGACCTTTTCTGAAACATCTGAAATTTGATATTTGAGACGTGCTAATTGCCTGTTTATTTGTGGAGGTAAACATGGGCCCTTATTTGTTGTCTTACTTGACAGTCCTGTTTGTTCTATGTTGTCTCTTAGATTTTCCTTTTTAAACACTTTAGGAGAGTCTAGAACTGCCTAAAAATAGAGGTCCTAAACACCTCTGGGACCACAAGGAAGGGACGGGTAATTCACGCTTAGAGTTCGCTTAATTAAAACCGCGTATACAACCGCTAAGGGTAGGGTAATCGGGTATTAAAAGGATATGATGACCTGTGCTCTAATGTCACGTTTAACCCCTCTAGTTGAGGAAGGATTACCGGGCATTGTACAGATGTGATCGTATAGGCTAATAACTTAGGAATCCCCTATCTTATTTACATATGTGTGCTCAGACTGCTTACCT
This sequence comes from Nicotiana paniculata, assembly GCA_005239505.1. Taxonomy (NCBI): domain Eukaryota; kingdom Viridiplantae; phylum Streptophyta; class Magnoliopsida; order Solanales; family Solanaceae; genus Nicotiana; species Nicotiana paniculata. The sequence goes on from ML356909.1 coordinate 101,982, forward strand.
TTTAAACTCCTTTTATCTTACTTACATATGTGTGCTTAGACAACTTATCTGTTAAATGACTAATTTACTAAGTAAGTTTGGCCGGGACCCTCCATTGTGGACCTCGAGGGGTGCCTAACACCTTCCCCTCAAGGTAATTTCAAGCCCTTACCCAATCTCTGGTAACATAGACTGGTTTCATGAATTACTTGCATTAGGTTCCCTAACGCACCATAAATCCGTTAGGTGGCGACTCTTCACTTTCCGTACCCCTCTCCCAAAAGGAAGGGAGTTGTCCCAAATGAATGTCGAAACCCGATTCCGCAAGGAAAAGAAGGGGTGCGACAGCATAACGACTCTGCTGGGGATTTTAGGCTTTTACCATAACAAACTTGCTTTTTGTAAATTAGTCTTAAGCATGCTTCTTTTGCTAATATGTGCACACCCTTTCCCTTTCCTCTTATGTGAATTTAATTGCCCGTTTTGAGCATTTATGATTTCCTTTACTGCAAAAACTGACTTATTTCTTTGTTTTCCTTTATTAAACGTCTTTGAATTTTTAAATACCGCATTTATTATTTTCCTAACGAGCAAATACGTGAAAACATTTTATTTACTGCTGCATAAATCATGCTCAACATCATATTCGACTTGTGCGTAATCAATCCTTTAGCAACACTTGATGAGTGGTTACGCTCTTCCTATATATCACCCTTTAAATTCGGAAAGGCTTATTTGCGGTAAAACTAGTTGATCAGCGGTGCAATCGGTGGTTCTGTGCCTTTCCCCCTCAAGTTGTCCGCTTGAGGGTACCGGTATAGACCCCCATAGCAACCTTACTCTGATTATAACTGTACATGAATCATGGTCAAACCTAGCCGGATTAGTATGTTGTCCACATAATAACACTTTAAGATAATCCTTATCCAAAAGTCTACCGGGGTTTTCATAATCCCAACGGACGCAACCACGTTTTGTGCATTAATTTTGGAGAACTAAATGCCAATATGCTAATCATCGATATATAAATAGTCAAATCTGGAGGGGGGAAAGGGCCTAACTTTATTTGTTTTGCAGAAAATGAGGCACGAGGTCCCCAGGTTCGGCATGGTCCAAAATATACCGCCACTGCTACTATATTGGTGGGAAGATATTTCCTCAAGTGATAAAAAACATGTGAAGAAGGTCCTGGGAAATTTGCCTTCTCTATTAGACATCCAGCCAAACAACATGTTGATAGAAGCTGCAACCATGTTATGGGATCGTGAAAAATCAGTGTTTCGCTTCGGGGATATAGAAATGACCCCGCTCCTAGAAGAAATTGGGGGATTTGCTGGGCTACCTTGGGACAGCCTTGGGTTATTAGTACCCGAAAATCGCACTGGTAGGGCATTTCTAAAAATGATGGATCTGAAAAAGAATGCCGATTTGGAGTGCTTAAAGAAATGTTATATACCATTTGACTACTTGTTTGAGAGATATGGTCATGACAAGTCCTACCATATTTTCCATGATGATTTTTCCATCACTTCCTTGGAACATATTCATCGGAGAGTTTTTTTCGTTCATTGTTTGCTTCTTGGGTATAATAGTGTTCCCAACGAAAAGGGAAAGAATTCACACTAGATTGGATATGGTCACCAAGACTCTAATGGAAGGAATCGAGGGATAGACATACACCATAGTCCCTATGATTATAACTGATATCTACCAGGCCTTGGACCACTGCCAGAAAGGGTCCAAACATTTCGAGGGTTGCAATTTGCTGCTGCAGTTATGGTTAATGGAGCATCTCCAAAAGGGTCAATATCGCCAGGAGTTTCCACGAAGGGCGTGGAATGACCATATTGCCTTCCATCACCCTAAACGGATGACTTATATTCCGGATAGGTTTTCTCAACCAGAGAGCGCTAAGGAGTGGGCGGAGTTCTTCGACAATTTGACTGAGAATCAGGTTCAGTGGATGTTTGAATGGTTCCCTACTAACAAATTCATCATCAGGTCAAGGGACGCTCCTCACTTGGTGTTGATTGGGTTAAGGGGAATATACCCTTATGTTCCCATCAGGGTTATGAGGTAGGCAGGTAGGAAGCAGATCATACCACCGGTCGCAAATATAAGTCATTTTCGGGCAGATTTTCAGATTGACGACATCCCTTACAAGTGTCAAGCTCAGAATATGTGGCGCTCAAAGATTATTGTGGAAAAAGACACCATCGAGCCAGACAGGTATCACGTAGGACATGCACCCTTTTACCCGGCATGGTTGGAGGATAACTTAGCTGGGAAAGTTGAGCTAGGAATCGGTCGGGGAAACAGGGTCATAGACGAAGATGCAGAAACCCAAGTAAAGTATAACAAGTTGCGTAAGAGGATCCATGACTCCGAGGCCGAACATCAGGAGATACACGAGACAGACAAGAGACTAACCAGAGAATGGAGGGAAACGACTATCACCTCCAATGAAAGGGTAGAATATCCGGAACTGGTATTGATGGGGCTAGACGGAAAAACAAGAAAGAGGGTCACTGACTTCCAGAATGCTGAAGGAAGCGAGGGAGGACATTTGGCAAGAGTATACCTGTTGTTAGGCATGCGCGAACTAGGATACCTGATTGATGGAGCCAGAAAGATCAAGCCTGGGGAAGGTCCTTCTCTGACCAAGTAGATTAGATTTACCTGTCTTTCCTAAATGTAATAAGGCCAAATGCTATTGGTGACCTATCTTTTATTATTTTAGTGTCGTTTTGGATTCATCTATTTTTATATTGATGAAATGAGGCAATTATTGGCATCTAAATTCTCCAAAACAATTTGTCGCTAGGCCTACCTCGGGCACAATGAGGCTCCCAAAATAAGACGCAAATTTACATTCCGCAATATATGTTTAAATACCGCAAGTACTCTTTTTAGAACTCTTACTGACTTGGCTACCTTTTTTTTTTCTTTCTTTTGATTATTCCCATTCCCCAAAGGTTGGTTCACGCATACTGGCATCATCAACTTATCATACTAGATCCAAGGGCCCTTCACCTTATCCTCCTCCTAGTCTACCAAAAGGCAAAGGGAAAGCAAAGATGGATGATTTGAACGGCACCAGAAAAGACAACAACATACATGTTGAACATGCAGAAGCTTCTGATGATCGAGGTACTCATGCCCCAAATGATATGGTATCACGACTTGAGCAGAAAATACTAGAACTCCAGGGTGAGCTCGAGCAGGTCCGGAGCTTAGAAAATCTATCCCTCACACTCAATATCCCAGATGTCAACCATTCAAACACTTAGAACCCTGCACCACCGCAAAACACACCCAACAAACGCCCACAGAATCCTCCTTCACCTCACCATTATACAACCCCACCATAAAATCAAACTATCCCACCACAGTACCAGCAAAACACCTACCACACTCCACAAAACACCTCGCCAGTCATTCCTGAACCCCAGAATTCCACGAATGATCACCATTTCACCCAAACTCCCGGTCATCAATTAATATTTGTCCATAATTTCTACATTTAAAAGCTTTTTAATTAATTTATCCCAGTATTTTTTATTATATGGACAATTACTAATTGCATCACCATTGGTTTTATGACAATTTTATTGCTTAATTTTATCATTTATGTTTACACTAAGCCTTAATTATCTTACGAATAGCCGTACTTATATTTTTGGGTTATAATTGCAATAACTTTGCAGTAATAGCCCACGAGTGTATAATTACCTTATATCACAATAAATTGATCTTTTGTATTTTTATAATATTAAGTAATTATTTCAAATCAATTTTATGCATAAAAATTATTTTTTATCATTTATTAACTATTTTTCACAAATAATTTTGTCAATTAAGTGAGTATTTAATAAATAGCCTTTTATTATCGGACCTAACCCGCTCAAACATTAGCCCAAACCCTTTTACGATGACTACTTTAGCATTAAGCCTGACTGTTAGACCTATGTTGTTCCTGCCTAAACTCTAGTTCAATATGTTATTGTGAATTTGGTTGTTGTAGAAACCCTTGCCTATTCCATGTATCTGTTACTCAGTATGCTCTCACTCTTATCCTGTTCTTGTGTGTTTCTGATTCCTGTGTCCCGACCCTTGCTCCTTTTTTTTTGTAACTGTTTGTACACCTAGAACTAGTTGACAAACTGAAGTTGAATCTAGGCAA
>MDKI01114908.1:0-18314 GCA_005239505.1 Nicotiana paniculata
TGAATCAGAGAATCCAGACGGCACCTTCAATGTTTTGGAATGGTGGAAGGACAAAGAAAAACATTTTCCGGTTCTTCCAAGGATGACTCGAGATATTTTAAGTATTCAAGCTTCAAAAGTGGCATCAAAGAGCTCTTTCAGTCAAGCGAGACTTCAAATCGGTGATCATAGAGCGTCTATGAGGGAAAGCTTGGAAAAATCAGTACTCTTCAGAGATTGGATTCGTTCAGAAAGAAGAAATTTTGGACTTGCTGAATCACAACCGAATATAGACGAAGCTTATGAAGAAATGCTAGCGGAACTTCCACAGGATGCTGCTAATGCTTCGCCCAGAAGCGGTGATGAACAAGCTTCTTTTCCGCCACCACCAACGGAAGTTCCTCCCAACCTTGAAGGATTTATGAAATTTGTCAGGGATACTATGTAGATTACTATGTAACTTATATTTTGGCACATCTTGATTAGTTTTTTCCCTTTTAATGGTGGTATTAGTACCTTAGCTGTGCTCATTCCATTGGGGGGAGGAAGATTAAGAACGATATTGTCATTTTTTTCAATGTCGTTATTAATAAAATTTATAAGGTATTTCCTTGAATATTTGTGTTTACACTTGAATTACAATACATATCTAATAGCTATATAGTATAATTTACAATAAATTGTCTTAGATAATATAATATAATTACATAACAAAAATTTTGTAACTCTAGAATAACACTTATATAATACACTTATACAAGATTTACAAGAAATTGCGTTACATAAAAAAAAAATAGCCCGGACCTCTTTAGGCCCGTTTGGCCCGCGGGCCCGACCCTCTTAGCTCGGGCACATGTGGGCTTAGGCCCGTAGGGGGCCGGTTCCAAACATATAGCCCGTTTGGCCCGGGACCGTTTAGCCCGGGCCCGCATAACCCAGGCCCGCATAGCCCGGATCCGCTTAGCCCGGATCTCTGTCCGTAGTCCCAATTTAAATATGTGATGCAGTACAGGGGGAAAGCTCACGGATCTCTGTCCGTAGTCCCAATTTAAATATGCAATGTAGTACAGGGGAGAGCTCCTGGATCTCTGTCTGTAGTCCCAATTCAAATATGTGATGCAGTACAGGGGGAAGCTCCCGGATCTCTGTCCGTAGTCCCAATTTAAATATGCAATGCAGCCACCGAGGAAAACAACCAGAATGCGACAGAAACAACATATATTTCCACAACCGGCGCGAAAGCAAACAAGGCCGAATACAAAGTGCGATGAGCAAATCAATACAAAGACTTAAATCACAAAAGTGGTAACAACTCGCTCATAAGAAGTAGACACTGAGAGGAATGCCAAGCACAAAGAGAGAACATCATAACGAGGGGAAGACAAGAAAAATATAGCAACGATTCTATACATTCAAGTTTGCAACCAAGACACCATATCATCCCGACAAGGGAATCAACTATAATCAATCTCACTTAGACAATTAGCTTCACCGAATAAACTCAGTTTGAACAATGCTCAGTAAATAGGCAGCATATGAAGGAAGGCATAGCATAACGGTAGGAAAAACAAAGTCTTCATTTAAGTCAATTAAGATCATATAAGAAACAAGGAATGCTAGGCAAGTACTTCTAACTTGAAAAGGAAGAGATGAGACTAGAAATCAGGAATTTAGATATAACAAGTTCAATTCATATACGGGGAACCTAAGGACCCAAAAATGTCTAAAGGGCAATCAATTTGAAAATAAGTTCGAGTACACACTCGTCACCCCACGTACACGGACTACAATCAACATAGAAGACTCAATTCTAAGGGGTAGTTCCCCCACACAAGGTTAGGCAAGATACTTACCTTGACTGCGCTAATCAATTCAATACCATGCTCTTGCCACGAATACCCAATTCCGGGTGGCCCAAATCTAGACAATTCGATTGCATAGAGTAAATATCATCACAAGGAAACAAAATAATTAATAAGTCCGAAGCTAATACGCGAAATTAGGAAATTCGCCCAAAAGGTTCCCCGGGCCCACGTCTCGAAATCTGGTAAATATTATATTTTCCGGACACCCATTCACTCACGAGTCTAAACATATGAAAATCTCTCAAATCGGAGGTCAAAAACCCAATCAAAACTAAATAATTTGGTCTATGAAGTTTATCCCATTTTCTACCCAAAATTTTCAAAATTAAAGGTTGGATTTAAGATTGGAATCATGGAAATTGGTCTATAATGGATAGAAATCACTTACCCAAGTTATCCAAGTGCAAAAATCCCCAAAAATCGCCTCTTCCGAGCTCTCCAATTCGAAAATGGTGAGAATAACATAAACCCTCGGATCTGATATAATTGGCCAGCAATTCCGCACCTGCACCCTTGTGACCGCACCTGCGGAAATACCATCGCAGGTGCAAAAACCCACTAAAAAGCCTGGGTTCGCACCTGCGGTCAAATGGCCGCACCCGCGGCTCCGCATCTGCGAAAAACACACCGCACCTGCGAGGATTGGGGGATTGGGCTAAGTCCGCACCTGCGAGCTCCTTGACGCACCTGCAAGTCCGCACTTGCGGAAGGTCCATCGCAGGTGCGAGACACCAGAACCAACAATGGTTCAGCTGTCTCCCAAGTGCTAATAACACCCGATGAGCATCTTAAACGTACCCGAGGACCCCGGGACACCGTCCAACCACACACACAAGTCATATAACCTAACACGGACTTGCTCGAGGTTTCAAACCACATAAAACAACACTAACACGATGAATTAAAGTAAAAGTCCATGAAAATTCTTCAAACTTCTATAAACATTAAGTTTTGCACTTAAGGTCCGAATCACGTCAAACTAAGTCCGTTTCTTACCAAATTTCACAAATTTCACAAATAACACATATAAATCATATCAAACCTATACCAGGCTTCAGAATCATAATACGAGCCCGATATCACATGTTTCACCTCAAATTTCATTTTCAAAAACCTTTATAATTTTCAGAAAATAATTTTCTTTAAAAAAATTCATATCTCGGGCTTGGGACCTCGGAATTCAATTCCGGGCATACGTCCAAGTCCCATATTTTCATACGGACCTTCCGGGATCGTCAAATCATGGGTCCGGGTCCGTTTACCAAAAACGTTGACTGAAGTCAACTTTATTTAAATTTCTAATACAAAATTATCATGTTTATCAGTTTTTCACATAATCCTTCTCGGCTACACGCCCGGGCTGTGCATGCAAATCGAGGTGAGATAAAAGGAGGTTTTCATGACCTTGAAATACAAAATTAGATAGAATATACAGGATGACCCTTTTTGGTCACCATAATTATAACGTTTAATAATTATATTATTATTTAAAATATTTTGTAAAATATAAATAAACCTTATTTAAAATTAGCGACCAACTTTGTTCGCTAATTTTTAATTTCTGGATAATTAGCGACCAAAGTTGGTCTCTTTTTAGGTCAAAATTTGTCAAAATTAAAAATCACTTTTATATTTACTATCTAAATAATATAAATGTAATCCGTTAAAACTTTTGTAATACAAGGGATGAAGACACTAAAATATACTCTAACATGCTATATATGTAGTTAAAGTAGTATAACGGAGCGTGTTATATATATATATATATATATATATATATATATATATGGATATAGGTCGAGACGTTTTTTTTAATATTCAATGATGCATCTGAGTAGGTTATAAGTCGATGAATCAATTTACACACAAATATATTTGATGAAAAATTATATATACTAATTAGGATCTTGATATATCGGTGTGTAAATTGATTCATCGACTTATAACCTACTCAGATGCATCGTTGAATATTAAAAACAAAACGTCTTGACTTATATTAATTAATCTGTTATAATTGATTCATCGACTTATAACCTAGTGATGAATGAATGTAATTCATTAACTCTGTTATAATACAGATAATGAATACTGTAGCATATACTATAACATGTTATATATGTAGTTAAAGTAGCACGAAGTGTGTGTGTTATATATTATCACGACCGAAATCCCCCTTCAGGTCGTGATGGCATCTAACATTGAACCTGCTAGACAAGCCAACATTACTAGTTATTCCGATTTATTCCTTTTCTATTTAGCATTTTAAAAGTGACATATAAGAACAAATAGAAATGAGAATGCAGAAGGTAAGAAATTCAACAACTTAAATAATAAATCTTACGAAAATTTCCTTCAACATACCCCCAGAACTGGTGTCACAATTTCACGAACAGTCAAAGATTTTGCTAAATACAATGGTCTGAAACAAGTAAATACAACTGTCTTGGAACTACTGAAATAAGAGAGAAAATGAGAGAAAAGAGTAGGAGGTGACGCCAAGGCCCACGAACATCTGCAGGACTACCTCGATGTCGCCTGTGTGGACCGAAGGATACTCCCTCTGTCAGTGTCCACTGGGTCCGGCTGCGTAATCTGCACAACATAAAGAAGTGCAGGTGTAGCATCAGTACAACCGACCCCAGGTACTGAGTAAGTGCCGAGTCTAACCTCGGCAAAGTAGTGACGAGGCTAGGACACGGCAAATAATAAACACCTGTGCAATTCAATAATATATAATAGAAATGATGGCAGGAAGTAAACAGTTAAGTAAAAATACGGGGAGAACATGCTAGGGTACAAAAGGGGAGAACACTTATTGAGTAACAAAACATGACAACCGACTAGTAGAAAAATAATAACAGGGAACAAACAAGTGCACGGCATCACCCTTCGTGCTTTACTCTCGTTCTCAGCAAAACAAGTGCACGACATCACCCTTCGTGTTTTACTCTCCTTCTCACCAAAATAAGTGCACGACATCACCCTTCGTGCTTTTACCTCACAATTTCATGGAACGGCATCACCTTTCGTGCTTTTAAAATCACAATATCGGCACGACATTAAAATCATAATATCGGCACGGCATCACCCTCGTGCTTTTAAATATAAATCATGCCACGACATCACCCTTCGTTCTTTACACTCTTCCTCACCCAAACAATAACCAGAACAAAATATGGCAAGGAAGAACCACAATACAGACCATAATTTTACAACATCCCGGCAAGGGAACAATAACAGAAATATCACTGTCCCGGCAAGGGACACAACTATAACCAATCTCAATGAATGTACAACTTAACCAAATAATTCTCAACCAAACAACTAATCAACAGTGTTAACAATCAAGTATTTCCAACAATTCAATAATCTCCAAAATTGTCACGACCCAAAATGCTAACTCAGGTCGTGATGGCGCTCAACACCGGGGTTAGGCAATCCCACACTTAAATTACTAAGTATTCCTCCCATGCTTGGTTAAACGTCCCAATACGCGCCAAGTTTTAAAGTTCAAATAATTTTTTGAAAAAGATAGCAAGCCATTTTTTTAAAAACAAAAACAGTCAAAAAGAGGGATGAGCCAGTATATATATATATATATATATATATATATATATACATACCCACAAACCAAAATAACAACTACGTGTGTGTCAGGAACTAGTGTCACAAGTCCTACGGGCATACTAACAGAATATACAAAACATAATATACAATCCCACTGTCTGAAAGAAATAGACGGAAATAAGCAAAAGAAAACTCCATGGTGTTGCCGAGGATCATCAGGAGAAGTAGCTCACCGTGAAGTCGGGTCCAACTAATTTTAGAATCGAGCTCCGGTCTGATAACCAGATGCACCAGCCTCAGAAGCTGTACAATTAAGTACAGAAGTGCAACATGAGTACATAAAACAAATATGTACCCAGTGAGTATCCCACCTAACCTCGAAGAGGTGGTGACGAGAGGTAGACGTGATACTTACTAGGATCAACATTTCTAAATAACATGATTTAATAGGAATTAGGCAGGCATAACAGTCGTAGAAATCACAAAGATATAAATTATCAAGTATAGTTGTATTTACCTTTGCATGTCAAATTTCACTAGCACATAATGTACTAAATTCCCTTATTAACATGAACCAGTTTATACAATTACAACAAATTCCCAGTAAGTCATACAGCACATAATAGGCTGGAAGCGTACGGCCGAAACGTCGCGAAAATAAATGCTCACTGCCGAGGGTCGAACAGCTCGAACCATAGATGCATCTATTACCACGCTCGCGAATCGAACATGCGATGCGGTTGACATAATAGTAGGGCTATTCCGCTCACGAATCATACATGTGACGCGGTGCTGTATACGTACATAAAATTTTCAATTTTTAAGGAATTAACAGAGATTATTCTTTAAGGAAAGAAACTTAAGCAATATATCATGGAACACAACTTCCTAATATTCTCATGACAAATCAAGGATAATAAGCAACTGAAAGTACGTTTAGGAATACATGTAAGGAACATATAGGCATGCTCGTGAGTCGTAGAACTACCCAACGTAACATAGTAGTAGCTACGCACGGACTCTCATCACTTCGTGCGTGCGTAGCCCCCGCAAATAAGGACATGTAATTATTTATAATCACCTACTCGGACAATTCCCTCTTACAAGGTTAGAAAGGAGACCCACCTCGTGACGAATCTACTCCCCGGACCAAGAACGCGCCCGAAACTTCGAACTCTACACCCGAGGACTCGAAACTAGCCAAATGTTATACAAATTCATCAATTTATGCTCAAAGTATGGATATCAGCCTACTATTAAGTCAAATTCGCCATTCTTGAAGAAATCATAAAATCCAACCCCGGGCCCGCATGCTCGGATTCCAAAAACATTCGAAGGAAACACTCACCCATAGCCTAAGGATCATTAATAAATGATTTTTACTTGGTTTCATAGCAAATTGACGGGTAATTTTCTAAATTCTCGAAGGCCGTAGGTTACTACCCAAATTCCTAAATTTTTTGCACTAATTAAGTAATTAAATCCTACTAAGAATGCATGCATTAACCACTTTAAGAAAGAATTTACTTACCTTTCAGTGGTTGGGTCGTTGAGCCCTTTTCCCAAGCTCTCAAGGTGTTCTAATGGAGGAAGAAATGAAGAAATAATGAAGAATCCCGTATTTAAGAAACACACTGTCTGACAGTGTTTCCGCATCTGTGGCTCGAGGACCGCACCTGCGAGCAAAGGCTCGCAACTGCGGAAATGGACGAGGAAGCCTGGGCCCGCACCTGCGGAGGGGAGACCGCACCTGCGGCTCAGCTCCTGCGGAACATTGTCTGCACCTGCTAGAAATGGACTGCCTGCTGGGGGTCGCACCTGCGAGTGCGGTCCCGCACCTGCGACTGGGCAACCGCACCTACGGATGACACCAGAACAGGTGCACCAGCAGCTATTTCAGCTAGTTTTTGGCCTTGTGTGGTGTCCGAGAGGCACCTGGGCCCACCCGATCCCCCGTCCAAATATACCAACAAGTCCCAAATCATAATAGGGACTGGCTCGAGCCTTCGGAACACCCAAAACAACGATAAAACCCCTATAACCAATCTTAGGAACTTTAAGTTTTCTTGACTTCGCTAACAACACGCCGAACCGACCTATACTACTCGGAATGACACCAAATTTTGCAGGCAAGTCATAAATGACATAACAGAACTATTCCAGGTCTTGGAATTTTGTTCGGACCTCGAGAACACAAAAACACGTCCCAAACCACAATAGGAACTTAAGGGACTTCTAATTTCAATATTGGGAACCGAAACGCTCCTGGGTCATTAGAAACCCATTCCGAACATACACCCGGGTCCGAAATCATCATACGAAGCTACCAGAATCGTCGAAACTCAATTCCGGGGTCGTTTATCAAAAATGTTGACCGAAGTCAAACTTGTCCTTAAAGGCCAACCTTAAGGAACCAAGTGTTCCTATAACACTCTAAACACTTCCGAATCCGGGACCACCCGCCCCCGCAAGTCATAAATCACAATAAGCCGCTATGGGAAGTTTCATTTAGGGGAACAGGGTCCGATAATGCAAAACGACCGATCGGGTCGTTACATTCTCCACCTCTTAAAGAAACGTTCGTCCTCGAACGGGTCTAGAATCATACATGAAGTGCTGAATAAGTGTGGATATCTGCTCCGCATGTCCTCCTCGGACTCCCAGGTCGCCTCCTCAACTGGTTGGCCCTTCAACTGGACCTTTACGGAAGAAACTCTCTTGGACCTCAACTGACGGTCCTGTTTATCAATAATAGCAACTGGCTCTTCCTCGTAGTCCAACCTCTCATCCAACTGAATAGTGCTGAAATCAACCACGTGAGAGATGTCGGCGTGGTACCTCTGGAGCATGGATACATGAAAAACTGGATGAACTCCTGATAAACTGGGAGGCAAGGCCAGCTCATAAGCAACCTCCCCATCTCGCCTCAACACCTCGAAGGGACCTATAAACCTCGGACTTATCTTGCCCTTCTTCCCAAACCTCATAATACCCTTCATAGGCGAGACTTTCAACAGGACCCTATCTCCCTCCATAAATGATACATCACGCGCCCTCTGATCCACGTAACTCTTCTATCTGGACTATGTTGTGAGGAGCGTCTCATGAATCAACTTCACTTTCTCCAAAGCATCCCTCACCAGGTCGGTGCCATATAACTTAGCCACGCGAGGCTCAAACCACCCGATAGGAGAACGACATCGCCGACCATAGAAAGCCTTAAATGGTGCCATCTCAATGTTGGACTGATAACTATTATTGTATGCAAACTCGGCCAAAGGCAAGAACTAGTCCCAGTGACCTCCGAAGTCAATCACACATGCCCTGAGCATGTCCTCCAATATCTGAACAGTACGCTCCGGCTGACCATCAGTCCGAGGGTGAAATGCTGCGCTGAGATCTATCTGGGTACCCATCTCACTATGCAATGCTCTCCAGAAGTGCGAGGTGAACTGAGGACCTCGATCTGATATAGTGGACACCGGCACACTATGCAACCGGACTATCTCCCGAATGTAAATCTGGGCCAACCTCTCAGAAGTATTAGTGGTAGCTAGTAGAATGAAATGCACCGATTTGGTCAATCTGTCCACAATGACCCGAACCGCGTGAACCTTCCACAAGGTCCGAGGCAACCCAACCACGAAGTCCATTGTGATGCGCTCCCATTTCTACTCAGGAATGGGCATCTGCTGAAGTAGTCCTCCTGGCCTCTGATGCTCATACTTAACCTGCTGGAAATTAAGACACCTAGCCACATACTCCACAATGTCCTTCTTCATTCGCCTCCACTAGTAATGTTTTTTCAAATCACGATACATCTTCGTAGCACCAGGATGAATAGAATACCGAGAACTGTGTGCCTCCTCTAGAATCCTCTCCCTCAGGCCATCAACCTTAGGAACACATAAGCGGCCCTGAAGTCTCACAACACCATCCTCTCCAATAATAACCTCCTTGGCCCTACCCTGAACCACCGTCTTTTGTAGCTCATCCAAACAAAGACCATCATACTGCCGAGCCTTAATCTCCCCTAATAATGAAGACTGAGCAACCATATGTGCAAGAACTCGACGGGGCTCTGAAAGGTCTAATCTCACCAGGAAATTGGCCAAGGACTGAATGTAAAAGTCTATAGGTCTCTCCTCTGCTACAATATAAGCCAAGCTACCCATACTCTCCGCCTTCCTGCTCAAAGCATCTGCTACCACATTTGCCTTGCCCGAATGATAAAGAATGGTGATATCATAATCCTTCAACAACTCAAGACAGTTGCGCTGCCTCAAATTAAGATCCTTATTCTTGAAAAAGTGTTTCAAGCTACGGTGGTCTGTATAAACCTCACAGGACACTCCATACAAGTAGTGCCTCCAAATCTTAAGAGCAAGAACAATCGCCCGCAACTCCAAATCGTGCACAGGATAATTCTTCTCATGAACCTTTTGCTGGCGTGAAGCATAAGCAATAAATATCCCCTCCTGCATCAATACACACCCCAATCCAACGTGCGAAGCGTCGAAATATACTGTATACATCCCAGAACCGGAAGGCAATACTAGAACTGGTGTTGAGGTCAATACTGTCTTGAGCTTCTGAAAGCTCGCCTCACACTCTTTAGACCATCAGAACGGGGCATTCTTCTGAGTCAATCTAGTCAATGGAGCTGCAATAGAAGAGAACCCCTCAACAAATCGGCGATAATAGCCTGCTAGGCCCAAAAAGCTCCTGATCTCTGTAGCTAAAGTAGGACGCGACCAACTCTGACCTGCCTCGATCTTTTGAGGATCAACCTTGATACCCTCTCCGAATACCACATGCCCCAAGAATGCCACGGAATCCAACCAGAACTCACACTTGGAGAACTTAGCATATAGCTTCTGTTCTCGCAAAATCTGGAGCATAACTCTCAAATGTTGCTCGTGCTCCCCCAGACTATGGAGTAAATCAAAATGTCATCAATGAAGACAATGACAAAAGAATCAATATAAGTCCTGAACACCCTATTCATCAAGTCCATGAATGCTGCTGGGGCAATAGTCAAGCCAAAGGACATCACCAGGAACTCATAATGGCTATATCTCATACGAAAAAAAATCTTCGGAAAATCTGAAGCCCGAATCCTCAACTGATGATACCCCGATCTCAAATCAATATTAGAAAACACACAAGCACCCTGCAAATGGTCAAACAAATCATTGATGCGCGACAAAGGATACTTGTTCTTAATGGTAACCTTGTTCAACTGGCGGTAATCAATACACATCCGCATGGACCCATCCTTTTTCTTCACGAATAGAACTGGAGCACCCCACGGCGATACACTCGGTCTGATGAACCCCTTATCTAAAAACTCCTCAAGCTGCTCCTTACACTCATTCAACTCTTTCGGAGCCATACGGTACGGAGGAATAGATATAGGCTGGGTGCTTGGAGCTAAATCAATGCAGAAATCAATATCACGATCTGGAGGCATTCCCGGAAGGTTCGAAGGAAATACATCAGCAAACTCTTGAACAACTAGCACTGAATCAATCGTCGGAGACTCGGCGGTGTTGTCCCTCACATAGGCGAGGTAGGCCAGACAACCCTTCTCGACCATGTGTTGAGCCTTCAGGAATGAAATAAATCGGCTGGCTGCACTAACTAAGGAACCTCTCCACTCTAGCCTAGGCGACTCTGGCATGAGTAAAGTAATTGTCTTTGCATGACAATCTAGCACAGAATGATAAGGAGATAGACAATTCATGCCTAAAATGATCTCGAAATCAACCATGTCGAGCAATAAGAGATCCGCTCGAGCCTCGAACCCAAAAAACAAAATCAGACAGGATCGACAAATTTGGTCTACAACCACAGAATCGCCCACGGGAGTGGACACATAAATAGGAGAACCGAAAGAATCACGAGGGACATCCAGAAAATGAGAAAATAAGACCGAAACATAGGCATAAGTGGATCCTGGATCAAATAACACAGACACATACTGTAATAATACCTGTGATCACGACGTCTGAGGCCACTGCTCAAAGCATCTGCTAACACATTTTCCTCGCCCGGATGATAAAGAATGGTGATATGATAATCCTTCAACAACTCAAGACAGTTGCGCTGCCTCAAATTATGATCCTTCTGCTTGAAAAAGTGTTGCAAGCTACGGTGGTCTGTATAAACCTCACAGGACACTCCATACAAGTAGTGCCTCAAATCTTAAGAGCAAGAACAATCGCCGCCAACTCCAAATCGTGCACATGATAATTCTTCTCATGAACCTTTTGCTGGCGTGAAGCATAAGCAATAACTCTCCCCTCCTGTATCAATACACACCCCAAGCCAGTGCGAAGCGTCGCAATATACTATATACATCCCAGAACCGGAAGGCAATACTAGAACTGGTGTTGAGGTCAATACTGTCTTGAGCTTCTGAAAGCTCACCTCACACTCTTCAGACCATCAGAACGGGGCATTCTTGTGAGTCAATCTATTTAATGGAGGTGCAATAGAAGAGAACCCTTCCACAAATCGGCGATAATAGCCTGCTAGGCCCAAAAAGCTCCTGATCTGTGTAGCTGAAGTAGGACGCGACCAACTCTGAACTGCCTCGATCTTCTGAGGATCAACCTTGATACCCTCTCTGAATACCACATGCCCCAAGAATGCCACGGAATCCAACCAGAACTCACACTTGGAGAACTTAGCATATAACTTCTGTTCTCGTAAAATCTGGAGCACAACTCTCAAATTTTGCTCGTGCTCCCCCAGGATATGTGAGTAAATCAAAATATCATCAATGAAGACAATGACAAAGGAATCAATATACGGCCTGAACACCCTATTCATCAAGTCCATGAATGCTGCTGGGGCAATAGTCAAGCCAAAGGACATCACCAGGAACTCATAATGGCTATATCTCATACGAAAAGCAGTCTTCGGAACATCTGAAGCCCGAATCCTCAACTGATGATACCCCGATCTCAAATCAATCTTAGAAAACACACAAGCACCCTGCAACTGGTCAAGAAAATCATTGATGTGCGACAAAGGATACTTGTTCTTAATGGTAACCTTGTTCAACTGGCGGTAATCAATACACATCCGCATGGACCCATCCTTCTTCTTCACGAATAGAACTGGAGCACCCCACGGCGATACACTCGGTCTGATGAACCCCTTATCTAACAACTCATCAAGCTGCTCCTTCAACTCATTCAATTCTTTCGGAGCCATACGGTACGGAGGAATAGATATAGGTTGGGTGCTTGGAGCTAAGTCAATGCAGAAATCAATATCACGATCCGGAGGCATGCCCGGAAGGTTCGAAGGAAATACATCAGCAAACTCTTGAACAACTAGCACTGAATTAATCGTCGGAGACTCGGCGGTGGTGTCCCGCACATAGGCGAGGTAGGCCAGACAACCCTTCTCGACCATGTGTCGAGCCTTCAGGAATTAAATAACTCGGCTGGCTGCACTAACTGAGGAACCTCTCCACTCTAGCCTAGGCAACTCTGGTATGACTAAAGTAACTGTCTTGGCATGGCAATCTAGCACAAAATGATAAGGAGATAGACAATTCATGCCTAAAATAATCTCGAAATCAACCATGTCGAGCAATAAGAGATCTGCTCGAGTCTCGAACCCAAAAAACAAAATCACACAGGATCGAAAAATCCGGTCTACAACCACAGAATCGCCCATGGGAGTGGACACATAAATAGGAGAACCGAAGGACTCACGAGGGACATCCAGAAAATGAGAAAATAAGATCGAAACATAGGCATAAGTGGATCCTGGATCAAATAACACCGATGCCTCTCTACCACATACTGTAATAATACATGTGATCACGGCGTCTGAGGCCACTGCATCTGATCTGGTCGGGATAGCATAGAATCTAGCTGAAGCACTAGAAGACTGGCCTTCGTTGGAATGAATAGAGGCCGGCAGAGCTCCCCCTGCCTGACCTCCACCTCTAAGACGACCTCTACCAGTCTGCCCTCCACCTCTGGGTGCACGAACTGTCGGTGCTGAAAGTGTAGGTTGATAGCTCAACTGAACGACCTTACCCCGGAGCCTGGGACAAGTCCTCCTCATATGGCCTGGATCCCCACACTCATAACATCTAGCTAGTGGCATGGCCTGCTGCCCTGAAGAAGGACCCTGGACAGCTAGGGGACGGTGCGAACTCTCCGGCATGGCACTAAAGTAAGGACAGGAAGACCGCTGATGACCGGAATACCCGCTTGAGGAACCCAGAATGGCTGGTGGGCGGTAGGAACTCTCTGGCATGGCGCTAAAATAGGGCCTCACTGGAGCACCACGGGGAGGTGGTGGAGGAGCTGAATATGGAGGCCTTCTAGGCTGGCCTCTACCGAACTAACCTCTACCCCTGGCTGGGGCACCTATGAAATCTCTTGAAAATCTAGCTCTCTTATCCTGCTGACCCTGCTCTCTGCCTCTAGAACGATAACCCTCAATCTGGCGAGCTATCTCGACCACAAGCTAATAGGGAGTCCCCATCTCCACCTCTCGGGCCATGTTCTCCCTAATACCTGAGTGCGGTCTATCTTCAAATCTCCGTACTCTCTCAGCATCAATAGGAAGTATCATAAGGGCATGACGAGACAACTCAGAAAACATGGCCTCGTAGTCTGTCACTGACATCTGTCCCTGCTCCAACTGCTCAAACTGATATCGCAGCTCTTCCCTCTCGGAGGGTGGAATAAACCTGTCCAGGAACAGCTGACTAAACTGTTCCCAAGTGATGGAAGGGGAACCTGCCGGTCTACCCAGGATATAGGACTGCCACCATCTGCGGGCCCTGCCCTCAAGCTGAAAAGTAGTGAAGTCCACTGCATGGGACTCCAATATCCTCATGTTGTGTAGTCTATCCCTGCACCTACCAATAAAGTCCTGGGCATCCTCGCCCTTCTCACCCCTGAAGATAGGAGGGTGCAATCGGGTCCAGCTATCCAATAACTTCTGCGAATAACCGTCCGCAGCTGGTCAGAGCTCAGGTGCTTCTGCTACTGGCTGGGCTCCACCCGCAGGCAGTGTACCCGGGGTCTGATAAACATATGTTGTCTGGTCTGCAGCGTGGGTAGTAGGGGTCTGGGCTCCCCTTCCTTCCTGAGATCTGGCAGGATCCGCTGAAAATAAACCAGCCTGGGACATAGTGTCCATGAACAGCATCATACGGCCCATGATTTACTGGAATCCTGGCACCGTCATAAAGTCCACTGGAGCAGGACCTGCTGGGGGAAAATCACCCTGCTCTTCTATAGTAGGGTCCTCTTGTGGTGGTATGACTGGAATAGCTCGGGGAAGCCCTCGTCCCCTACCTCCGGTCGGTGCCCTCCCCCGGCCTCGAACAACGGGGATAGCGGCCCCTCCAGGGTCTGGAATATCGGATGCATGCGTCCTCACCATCTGTGAGAGAATAAGAATGAAATTTAGTAAACCATTGACTGCATGATAGAATAAAAATAAGGAGAGGTTTTCCTAACACTCTATAGTCTCCCGAAGATAAGTACAGACGTCTCCATACCGATCGACAAGACTCTACTAGGATTGCTCGTTACTTGTGAGACCTATGTGAACCTAGTGCTCTGATACTATGTTGTCACGACCCAAAATACTAACTCAGGTGGTGATGGCACCCAACACCGGGGTTAGGCAAGCCCACACTTAAATTACTAAGGATTCCTCCCATTCTTGGTTAAACATCCCAATATGCGCCAAGTTTTAAAGTTGAAATAATTTATTGAAAAAGATACCAAGCCATTTTTTTAAACCAAAAACAGTCAAAAATAGGGATGCGCCAATATATATATGTATATATAGACCCGCAAATCAAAATAACAACTACGTGTGTGCCAGGAACTAGTGTCACAAGTCCTACGGGCATACGAACAGAATATACAAAACATAATATAAAATCCCACTGTCTGAAAGAAATAGACGGGAAATAAATAAAAGAAAAATCCATGGTGCTGCCGAGGATCGTCACGAGAAGCAGCTCACCGTGAAGTCGGGTCCAACTAAGATCAGAATCGAGCTCTGGTCTGATAACCAGATGCACCAGCCTCAAAACCTGTACAATTAAGTACTAAAGTGCAGCATCAGTACATAAAACAAATATTTACCAATGAGTATCCCGCCTAACCTCGAAGAAGTAGTGACGAGAGGTACACGTGATACTTACTAGGGTCAACATTTCTAAATAACATGATTTAATAGGAACTAGGCAGGCATAACACTCGTAGAAATCACAATGATATAAATTATCAAGTATAGTTGTATTTACCTTTGCATGTCAAATTTCACTATCACATAGTGTACTAAATTCCCTTATTAACATGAACCAGTTTATACAATTACAAATAATTCCCAGTAAGTCATACAACACATAATAGGCTGGAAGCGCACGGACGAAACGTCGCAAAAATAAATGTGCACTGCAGAGGGTCGAACGGCTCGAACCATAGATGCATCTATTACCCCGCTCGCGAATCGAACATGCGACGCAGTTGACATAATAAAAGGGATATTCCGCTCAAGAATCATACATGTGACGCGGTGCCGTATACATACATAAAATTTTCAATTTTTAAGGAATTAACAGAGATTATTCTTTAAGGCAAGAACTTAAGCAATATATCATGGAACACAACTTCCTAATATTCTCATGCCAAATCAAGGATAATAAGAAACTCAAAATCCGTTTAGGAATACATATAAGGAACATATAAGCATGCTCGTGAGTCCTAGAACTACCCAACGTAACATAGTAGTAACTACGCATGGACTCTCGTCACTTCGTGCGTGCATGCGTAGCCCCCGCAAATAAGGACATGAAATTATCTATAATCACCTATGGGGACAATTCCCTCTTACAAGGTTAGAAAGGAGACTCACCTAGTGAAGAATCTACTCCCCGGACCAAGAACGCGCCCGAAACCCCGGAAGTCTACACCCGAGGACTCAAAACTAGCCAAATGTTATACAAATTCATCAATTTATGCTCAAAGTATGGAAATCCTCCTACTACTAAGTCAAATTCGCCATTCTTCAAGAAATCCTAAAATCCAACCCCGGGCCCGCATGCTCGGATTCCAAATATTTTCGAAGGAAACACTCACCAATAGCCTAATGATTATTAATACATGATTTTTACTTGGTTTCATAGCAAATTGACGGGTAATTTTCTAAATTCTTGAAGGCCCTAGGTTACTACCCAAATTCCTAAATTTTCCTCTAATTAAGTAGTTAAATCCTACTAAGAATGCATGCATTAACCACTTTAAGATAGAATTTACTTACCTTTCAGTGGTTGGGTCGTTGAGCCCTTTTCCCAAGCTCTCAAGGTGTACTAATGGAGGAAGAAATGAAGAATCCCGTATTTAAGAAACACACTGCCTGACAGTGTTTCCGCACCTGCGGCTCGAGGACCGCACCTACGGTCTCGCACATGCGGTCTCGCACCTGTGAGCAAAGGCTCGCACCTGCAGAAATGGACGAAGAAGCCTAGGCCCGCACCTGCAGAGGGGAGACCGCACCTGCGGCTCCGCTCCTGCGGAACTTTGTCCGCACCTGCGAGAAATGGACTGCCCGCTGGGGGTCGCACCTGCGCCTGGGAAACCACACCTGCGGATCACATTAGAACAGGTGCACCAGCAACTATTTCAGCTGGTTTTTGGCCTCGTGTGGTGTCCGGGAGGCACCTAAGCCCCCTTCCAAATATACCAACAAGTCCCAAATCATAATACGGACTCGCTCGAGCCTTCGGAACATCCAAAACAACGCTAAACTCAAAATCACACTTCAAAACCCCTAGAACCAAACTTAGGAAATTTAAGTTTTCTTGACTTCCCTAACAACGAGCCAAACCGACCTATACTACTCGGAATGACACCAAATTTTGCAGGCAAGTCATAAATGACATAATGGAACTATTCCCAGTCTTGGAATTTCGTTCGGACCTTGATAACTGATCACACTCAACTATGTCTTGTAGAAGACTAAGCGGGCGTTGCAAATATAATCCTGGGGTATTATGCCCAGAGTCGATCCCACAGGGAATTGACGTATCAAGCACGCTGTTAAAATACTACTCAGCTGTCACCTGATGTTATTTAAATTACTAATACTAAAGATTAAAACTAAAGATTAACTATGCTAAGGTATAAACAATTGTAATAAAAATCTAAGGTTATGGTTTCCCCCGCTGGTGAACTTACTTCTCGGATACTTCGTATAGCTTGATTAGTTATCTCTATCAATCATGAACACTCTATCTACCATAAATCTCTCTCAAGTAATTATGATAATTTACTAGACGCACTCTCTCAAGTTACGCTAGCTAGATTGCATTACAGTTCACTTAGATTGCACCCGAAGTATCGTTATCTCTAATCCAACCTCTAAACCCTCGGTTATGACTTTCGTCTATACTCTGGGAGTGGTGTTGTTCAAACAATTACCTAAATATGCACTCTCTCTCAAGTAGATACATAATAAATAGGCACAGCTAATTGAGGGCCCTTCAATCAACTACAACAAGAACGTAGTTGAACAAATAGAGTTTAATCAACAAATCAAAGCTATATTAATATCACAATAAGTTTATTCCCCAACAGGTTCTACCAACAATTAGCTAAAAAAATTCATAAGAATAAAATCTAAAACAACTTGCATAATTAAACTACAAAGTAAAGAAGAAAATATGTACAAAGTTGATGTTTTGCCTTGGATCCACTCTAATCTCGAATCTCTGTCTAATCTCCGTGAATCTCCTTTGTAGTTGTGTTTTAGGAGTCTATTTATAGGTTTAGGGAGAACCCAAACCGTGTAGGAGACTTCTATTTCAATTAGAAAACACTTAAACCCATCAAAACTCGATTTCTG